>JAWNPJ010000024.1:0-99541 GCA_035047585.1 Drosophila monieri
TCTCAAGCTAAAAAACAAGAATTGTATGCCGTTTCCAATCAATATATATATATATTATTATATATAAATATATATATATATATATATATAAATATATATATTAGCTATGAAATGAAGTCAGCCGACACTTATGATATTTCGTATATAGTCGGCCGACACTTATGAAATTTCGTAGATTTTGGTCAAAAATAATGCCTGTGGACAGTCCTAACCAATCTCGAGCTTAAAAACACGAATTGTATGCCGTTTTCGATCAATTAGCTGAATGGCAGCTATGAAATTTTGTCATCCGACACTTATGAAATTTCGTAGATTTTGGTAAAAAATAATGCCTGTGGACAGTCCAACCAATCTCGAGCTTAAAAACACGAATTTTATGCCATTTTCAATCAATTATATATATATTAGCTATGAAATGAAGTCAGCCGACACTTATGATATTTCGTATATAGTCGGCCGACACTTATGAAATTTCGTAGATTTTGGTCAAAAATAATGCCTATGGACAGTCCTAACCAATCTCGAGCTTAAAAAAACGAATTGTATGCCATTTTCGATCAATTAGCTGAATGGCAGCTATGAAATTTAGTCATCCGACACTTATGAAATTTCGTAGATTTTGGTCAAAAATAATGCCTGTGGACAGTCCCAACCAATCTCGACCTTAAAAACAAGAATTTTATGCCATTTTCGATCAATTATATATATATTAGCTATGAAATGAAGTCAGCCGACACTTATGATATTTCGTATATAGTCGGCCGACACTTATAAATTTCGTAGATTTTGGGTCAAAAATAATGCCTGTGGACAGTCCTAACCAATCTCAAGCTTAAAAACACAGAATTTTATGCCATTTCCAATCAATATATATATATATTTTATATTATTTTTTTAATATATATATTAGCTATGAAATGAAGTCAGCCGACACTTATGATATTTCAGTATATAGTCGGCCGACACTTATGAAATTTCGTAGATTTTGGTCAAAAATAATGCCTGTGGACAGTCCTAACCAATCTCGAGCTTAAAAAAAGAATTGTATGCCGTTTTCGATCAATTAGCTGAATGGCAGCTATGAAATTTAGTCATCCGACACTTATGAAATTTCGTAGATTTTGGTAAAAAATAATGCCTGTGGACAGTCCCAACCAATCTCGAGATTAAAAACATGAATTTTATGCCATTTCCAATCAATTATATATATATTAGCTATGAAATGAAGTCAGCCGACACTTATGATATTTCGTATATAGTCGGCCGACACTTATGAAATTTCGTAGATTTTGGTCAAAAATAATGCCTGTGGACAGTCCTAACCAATCTCGAGCTTAAAAAAAGAATTGTATGCCATTTTCGATCAATTAGCTGAATGGCAGCTATGAAATTTAGTCATCCGACACTTATGAAATTTCGTAGATTTTGGTCAAAAATAATGCCTGTGGACAGTCCCAACCAATCTCGAGATTAAAAACACAGAATTTTATGCCATTTCCAATCAATTATATATATATTAGCTATGAAATGAAGTCAGCCGACACTTATGATATTTCGTATATAGTCGGCCGACACTTATGAAATTTCGTAGATTTTGGTCAAAAATAATGCCTGTGGACAGTCCTAACCAATCTCGAGCTTAAAAACACGAATTGTATGCCGTTTTCGATCAATTAGCTGAATAGCAGCTATGAAATTTAGTCATCCGACACTTATGATATTTCGTATACAGTCGGCTTATGAAATTTCGTAGATTTTGGTCAAAAATAATGCCTGTGGACAGTCCCAACCAATCTCGAGCTTAAAAACACGAATTGTATGCCATTTTCGATCAATTAGCTGAATGGCAGCTATGAAATTTAGTCATCCGACACTTATGAAAATTCGTAGATTTTGGTAAAAAATAATGCCTGTGGACAGTTCGAACTTATGAAATTTCGTAGATTTTGGTCAAAAATAATGCCTGTGGACAGTCCCAACCAATCTCGACATTAAAAACACGAATTTTATGCCATTTCCAATCAATTATATATATATTAGCTATGAAATGAGTCAGCCGACACTTATGATATTTCGTATATAGTCGGCCGACACTTATGAAATTTCGTAGATTTTGGTAAAAAATAATGCCTGTGGACAGTCCGAACCAATCTCGAGCTTAAAAACACGAATTTTATGCCATTTCCAATCAATTATATATATATTAGCTATGAAATGAAGTCAGCCGACACTTATGATATTTCGTATATAGTCGGTCGACACTTATGAAATTTCGTAGATTTTGGTCAAAGATACTGCCTGTGGACAGTCCTAACCAATCTCGAGCTTAAAAACACGAATTGTATGCCATTTTCGATCAATTAGCTGAATGGCAGCTATGAAATTTAGTCATCCGTCACTTATGAAATTTCGTAGATTTTGGTCAAAAATAATGCCTGTGAACAGTCCCAACCAATCTCGAGCTTAAAAAAAAGAATTGTATGCCATTTTCGATCAATTAGCTGAATGGCAGCTATGAAATTTAGTCATCCGACACTTATGAAAATTCGTAGATTTTGGTCAAAAATAATGCCTGTGGACAGTCCTAACCAATCTCGAGCTTAAAAACACGAATTGTATGCCGTTTTCGATCAATTAGCTGAATGGCAGCTATGAAATTTAGTCATCCGACACTTATGAAATTTTATAGATTTTGGTAAAAAATAATGCCTGTGGACAGTCCCAACCAATCTCGAGATTAAAAACATGAATTTTATGCCATTTCCAGTCAATTATATATATATTAGCTATGAAATGAAGTCAGCCGACACTTAGGATATTTCGTATATAGTCGGCCGACACTTATGAAATTTCGTAGATTTTGGTCAAAGATACTGCCTTTGGACAGTCCTAACCAATCTCGAGCTTAAAAACACGAATTGTATGCCATTTTCGATCAATTAGCTGAATGGCAGCTATGGAATTTAGTCATCCGACACTTATGAAAATTCGTAGATTTTGGTCAAAAATAATGCCTGTGGACAGTCCCAACCAATCTCGAGCTTAAAAACACGAATTGTATGCCGTTTTCGATCAATTAGCTGAATGGCAGCTATGAAATTTAGTCATCCGACACTTATGAAAATTCGTAGATTTTGGTCAAAAATAATGCCTGTGGACAGTCCCAACCAATCTCGAGATTAAAAACACGAATTGTATGCCGTTTTCCATCAATTAGCTGAATGGCAGCTATGAAATTTAGTCATCCGACACTTATGAAATTTCGTAGATTTTGGTCAAAAATAATGCCTGTGGACAGTCCCAACCAATCTCGAGCTTAAAAACTCGAATTGTATGCCGTTTTCGATCAATTAGCTGAATGGCAGCTATGAAATTTAGTCATCCGACACTTATGAAATTTCGTAGATTTTGGTAAAAAATAATGCCTGTGGACAGTCCCAACCAATCTCGAGATTAAAAACACGAATTTTATGCCATTTCCAGTCAATTATATATATATTAGCTATGAAATGAAGTCAGCCGACACTTATGATATTTCGTATATAGTCGGCCGACAGTTACGAAATTTCGTAGATTTTGGTCAAAAATAATGCCTGTGGACAGTCCTAACCAATCTCGAGCTTAAAAACACGAATTGTATGCCGTTTTCGATCAATTAGCTGAATGGCAGCTATGAAATTTAGTCATCCGACACTTATGAAATTTCGTAGATTTTGGTAAAAAATAATGCCTGTGGACAGTCCCAACCAATCTCGAGATTAAAAACACGAATTTTATGCCATTTCCAGTCAATTATATATATATTAGCTATGAAATGAAGTCAGCCGACACTTATGATATTTCGTATATAGTCGGCCGACACTTATGAAATTTCGTAGATTTTGGTCAAAAATAATGCCTGTGGACAGTCCCAACCAATCTCGAGCTTAAAAACACGAATTGTATGCCGTTTTCGATCAATTAGCTGAATGGCAGCTATGGAATTTAGTCATCCGACACTTATGAAAATTCGTAGATTTTGGTCAAAAATAATGCCTGTGGACAGTCCCAACCAATCTCGAGATTAAAAAAACGAATTGTATGCTATTTTCGATCAATTAGCTGAATGGCAGCTATGAAATTTAGTCATCCGACACTTATGAAAATTCGTAGATTTTGGTCAAAAATAATGCCTGTGGACAGTCCCAACCAATCTCGAGCTTAAAAACACGAATTGTATGCCGTTTTCGATCAATTAGCTGAATGGCAGCTATGAAATTTAGTCATCCGACACTTATGAAATTTCGTAGATTTTGGTAAAAAATAATGCCTGTGGACAGTCCCAACCAATCTCGAGATTAAAAACACGAATTGTATGCCGTTTTCGATCAATTAGCTGAATGGCAGCTATGAAATTTAGTCATCCGACACTTATGAAATTTCGTAGATTTTGGTAAAAAATAATGCCTGTGGACAGTCCCAACCAATCTCGAGATTAAAAACACGAATTTTATGCCATTTCCAGTCAATTATATATATATTAGCTATGAAATGAAGTCAGCCGACACTTATGATATTTCGTATATAGTCGGCCGACACTTATGAAATTTCGTAGATTTTGGTCAAAAATAATGCCTGTGGACAGTCCTAACCAATCTCGAGCTTAAAAACACGAATTGTATGCCGTTTTCGATCAATTAGCTGAATGGCAGCTATGAAATTTAGTCATCCGACACTTATGAAATTTCGTAGATTTTGGTAAAAAATAATGCCTGTGGACAGTCCCAACCAATCTCGAGATTAAAAACACGAATTTTATGCCATTTCCAGTCAATTATATATATATTAGCTATGAAATGAAGTCAGCCGACACTTATGATATTTCGTATATAGTCGGCCGACACTTATGAAATTTCGTAGATTTTGGTCAAAAATAATGCCTGTGGACAGTCCCAACCAATCTCGAGCTTAAAAACACGAATTGTATGCCGTTTTCGATCAATTAGCTGAATGGCAGCTATGGAATTTAGTCATCCGACACTTATGAAAATTCGTAGATTTTGGTCAAAAATAATGCCTGTGGACAGTCCCAACCAATCTCGAGCTTAAAAAAAAGAATTGTATGCCATTTTCGATCAATTAGCTGAATGGCAGCTATGAAATTTAGTCATCCGACACTTATGAAATTTCGTAGATTTTGGTCAAAAATAATGCCTGTGGACAGTCCCAACCAATCTCGAGATTAAAAACACGAATTGTATGCCGTTTTCGATCAATTAGCTGAATGGCAGCTATGAAATTTAGTCATCCGACACTTATGAAAATTCGTAGATTTTGGTCAAAAATAATGCCTGTGGACAGTCCCAACCAATCTCGAGATTAAAAACACGAATTTTATGCCATTTCCAGTCAATTATATATATATTAGCTATGAAATGAAGTCAGCCGACACTTATGATATTTCGTATATAGTCGGCCGACACTTATGAAATTTCGTAGATTTTGGTCAAAAATAATGCCTGTGGACAGTCCCAACCAATCTCGAGCTTAAAAACACGAATTGTATGCCGTTTTCGATCAATTAGCTGAATGGCAGCTATGGAATTTAGTCATCCGACACTTATGAAAATTCGTAGATTTTGGTCAAAAATAATGCCTGTGGACAGTCCCAACCAATCTCGAGCTTAAAAAAAAGAATTGTATGCTATTTTCGATCAATTAGCTGAATGGCAGCTATGAAATTTAGTCATCCGACACTTATGAAAATTCGTAGATTTTGGTAAAAAATAATGCCTGTGGACAGTCCCAACCAATCTCGAGATTAAAAACACGAATTGTATGCCGTTTTCCATCAATTAGCTGAATGGCAGCTATGAAATTTAGTCATCCGACACTTATGAAATTTCGTAGATTTTGGTCAAAAATAATGCCTGTGGACAGTCCCAACCAATCTCGAGCTTAAAAAAAAGAATTGTATGCTATTTTCGATCAATTAGCTGAATGGCAGCTATGAAATTTAGTCATCCGACACTTATGAAAATTCGTAGATTTTGGTAAAAAATAATGCCTGTGGACAGTCCCAACCAATCTCGAGATTAAAAACACGAATTGTATGCCGTTTTCCATCAATTAGCTGAATGGCAGCTATGAAATTTAGTCATCCGACACTTATGAAATTTCGTAGATTTTGGTCAAAAATAATGCCTGTGGACAGTCCCAACCAATCTCGAGATTAAAAACACGAATTGTATGCCGTTTTCGATCAATTAGCTGAATGGCAGCTATGGAATTTAGTCATCCGACACTTATGAAAATTCGTAGATTTTGGTCAAAAATAATGCCTGTGGACAGTCCCAACCAATCTCGAGATTAAAAACACGAATTTTATGCCATTTCCAGTCAATTATATATATATTAGCTATGAAATGAAGTCAGCCGACACTTATGATATTTCGTATATAGTCGGCCGACACTTATGAAATTTCGTAGATTTTGGTCAAAAATAATGCCTGTGGACAGTCCCAACCAATCTCGAGCTTAAAAACACGAATTGTATGCCGTTTTCGATCAATTAGCTGAATGGCAGCTATGGAATTTAGTCATCCGACACTTATGAAAATTCGTAGATTTTGGTCAAAAATAATGCCTGTGGACAGTCCCAACCAATCTCGAGCTTAAAAACAAGAATTGTATGCTATTTTCGATCAATTAGCTGAATGGCAGCTATGAAATTTAGTCATCCGACACTTATGAAAATTCGTAGATTTTGGTAAAAAAAAATGCCTGTGGACAGTCCCAACCAATCTCGAGATTAAAAACACGAATTGTATGCCGTTTTCCATCAATTAGCTGAATGGCAGCTATGAAATTTAGTCATCCGACACTTATGAAATTTCGTAGATTTTGGTAAAAAATAATGCCTGTGGACAGTCCCAACCAATCTCGAGCTTAAAAAAAGAATTGTATGCTATTTTCGATCAATTAGCTGAATGGCAGCTATGAAATTTAGTCATCCGACACTTATGAAAATTCGTAGATTTTGGTAAAAAATAATGCCTGTGGACAGTCCCAACCAATCTCGAGATTAAAAACACGAATTGTATGCCGTTTTCGATCAATTAGCTGAATGGCAGCTATGAAATTTAGTCATCCGACACTTATGAAATTTCGTAGATTTTGGTCAAAAATAATGCCTGTGGACAGTCCCAACCAATCTCGAGCTTAAAAACACGAATTGTATGCCGTTTTCGATCAATTAGCTGAATGGCAGCTATGGAATTTAGTCATCCGACACTTATGAAAATTCGTAGATTTTGGTCAAAAATAATGCCTGTGGACAGTCCCAACCAATCTCGAGCTTAAAAAAACGAATTGTATGCTATTTTCGATCAATTAGCTGAATGGCAGCTATGAAATTTAGTCATCCGACACTTATGAAAATTCGTAGATTTTGGTCAAAAATAATGCCTGTGAACAGTCCCAACCAATGTCGAGATTAAAAACACGAATTGTATGCCATTTTCCATCAATTAGCTGAATGGCAGCTATGAAATTTAGTCATCCGACACTTATGAAAATTCGTAGATTTTGGTCAAAAATAATGCCTGTGGACAGTCCCAACCAATCTCGAGCTTAAAAAAAAGAATTGTATGCTATTTTCGATCAATTAGCTGAATGGCAGCTATGAAATTAAGTCATCCGACACTTATGAAAATTCGTAGATTTTGGTAAAAAATAATGCCTGTGGACAGTCCCAACCAATCTCGAGATTAAAAACACGAATTGTATGCCGTTTTCCATCAATTAGCTGAATGGCAGCTATGAAATTTAGTCATCCGACACTTATGAAAATTCGTAGATTTTGGTCAAAAATAATGCCTGTGGACAGTCCCAACCAATCTCGAGCTTAAAAACACGAATTGTATGCTATTTTCGATCAATTAGCTGAATGGCAGCTATGAAATTTAGTCATCCGACACTTATGAAAATTCGTAGATTTTGGTCAAAAATAATGCCTGTGGACAGTCCCAACCAATCTCGAGCTTAAAAAAAAGAATTGTATGCCATTTTCGATCAATTAGCTGAATGGCAGCTATGAAATTTAGTCATCCGACACTTATGAAAATTCGTAGATTTTGGTAAAAAATAATGCCTGTGGACAGTCCCAACCAATCTCGAGATTAAAAACACGAATTGTATGCCGTTTTCGATCAATTAGCTGAATGGCAGCTATGAAATTTAGTCATCCGACACTTATGAAAATTCGTAGATTTTGGTCAAAAATAATGCCTGTGGACAGTCCCAACCAATCTCGAGATTAAAAACACGAATTTTATGCCATTTCCAGTCAATTATATATATATTAGCTATGAAATGAAGTCAGCCGACACTTATGATATTTCGTATATAGTCGGCCGACACTTATGAAATTTCGTAGATTTTGGTCAAAAATAATGCCTGTGGACAGTCCCAACCAATCTCGAGCTTAAAAACACGAATTGTATGCCGTTTTCGATCAATTAGCTGAATGGCAGCTATGGAATTTAGTCATCCGACACTTATGAAAATTCGTAGATTTTGGTCAAAAATAATGCCTGTGGACAGTCCCAACCAATCTCGAGCTTAAAAAAAGAATTGTATGCTATTTTCGATCAATTAGCTGAATGGCAGCTATGAAATTTAGTCATCCGACACTTATGAAAATTCGTAGATTTTGGTAAAAAATAATGCCTGTGGACAGTCCCAACCAATCTCGAGATTAAAAACACGAATTGTATGCCGTTTTCCATCAATTAGCTGAATGGCAGCTATGAAATTTAGTCATCCGACACTTATGAAAATTCGTAGATTTTGGTCAAAAATAATGCCTGTGGACAGTCCCAACCAATCTCGAGCTTAAAAACAAGAATTGTATGCTATTTTCGATCAATTAGCTGAATGGCAGCTATGAAATTTAGTCATCCGACACTTATGAAAATTCGTAGATTTTGGTCAAAAATAATGCCTGTGGACAGTCCCAACCAATCTCGAGATTAAAAACACGAATTGTATGCCGTTTTCGATCAATTAGCTGAATGGCAGCTATGAAATTTAGTCATCCGACACTTATGAAATTTCGTAGATTTTGGTCAAAAATAATGCCTGTGGACAGTCCCAACCAATCTCGAGATTAAAAACACGAATTGTATGCCGTTTTCGATCAATTAGCTGAATGGCAGCTATGAAATTTAGTCATCCGACACTTATGAAAATTCGTAGATTTTGGTCAAAAATAATGCCTGTGGACAGTCCCAACCAATCTCGAGATTAAAAACACGAATTTTATGCCATTTCCAGTCAATTATATATATATTAGCTATGAAATGAAGTCAGCCGACACTTATGATATTTCGTATATAGTCGGCCGACACTTATGAAATTTCGTAGATTTTGGTCAAAAATAATGCCTGTGGACAGTCCCAACCAATCTCGAGCTTAAAAACACGAATTGTATGCCGTTTTCGATCAATTAGCTGAATGGCAGCTATGGAATTTAGTCATCCGACACTTATGAAAATTCGTAGATTTTGGTCAAAAATAATGCCTGTGGACAGTCCCAACCAATCTCGAGCTTAAAAAAAAGAATTGTATGCTATTTTCGATCAATTAGCTGAATGGCAGCTATGAAATTTAGTCATCCGACACTTATGAAAATTCGTAGATTTTGGTAAAAAATAATGCCTGTGGACAGTCCCAACCAATCTCGAGATTAAAAACACGAATTGTATGCCGTTTTCCATCAATTAGCTGAATGGCAGCTATGAAATTTAGTCATCCGACACTTATGAAATTTCGTAGATTTTGGTAAAAAATAATGCCTGTGGACAGTCCCAACCAATCTCGAGCTTAAAAAAACGAATTGTATGCTATTTTCGATCAATTAGCTGAATGGCAGCTATGAAATTTAGTCATCCGACACTTATGAAAATTCGTAGATTTTGGTAAAAAATAATGCCTGTGGACAGTCCCAACCAATCTCGAGATTAAAAACACGAATTGTATGCCGTTTTCGATCAATTAGCTGAATGGCAGCTATGGAATTTAGTCATCCGACACTTATGAAATTTCGTAGATTTTGGTCAAAAATAATGCCTGTGGACAGTCCCAACCAATCTCGAGCTTAAAAACAAGAATTGTATGCCATTTTCGATCAATTAGCTGAATGGCAGCTATGAAATTTAGTCATCCGACACTTATGAAAATTCGTAGATTTTGGTCAAAAATAATGCCTGTGGACAGTCCCAACCAATCTCGAGCTTAAAAAAAAGAATTGTATGCCGTTTTCGATCAATTAGCTGAATGGCAGCTATGAAATTTAGTCATCCGACACTTATGAAAATTCGTAGATTTTGGTCAAAAATAATGCCTGTGGACAGTCCCAACCAATCTCGAGATTAAAAACACGAATTGTATGCCATTTTCCATCAATTAGCTGAATGGCAGCTATGAAATTTAGTCATCCGACACTTATGAAAATTCGTAGATTTTGGTCAAAAATAATGCCTGTGGACAGTCCCAACCAATCTCGAGATTAAAAACACGAATTGTATGCCGTTTTCGATCAATTAGCTGAATGGCAGCTATGGAATTTAGTCATCCGACACTTATGAAAATTCGTAGATTTTGGTCAAAAATAATGCCTGTGGACAGTCCCAACCAATCTCGAGATTGGTTGGGACTGTCCACAGGCATTATTTTTTACCAAAATCTACGAAATTTCATAAGTGTCGGATGACTAAATTTCATAGCTGCCATTCAGCTAATTGATGGAAAACGGCATACAATTCGTGTTTTTAATCTCGAGATTGGTTGGGACTGTCCACAGGCATTTATTTTTACCAAAATCTACGAATTTTCATAAGTGTCGGATGACTAAATTTCATAGCTGCCATTCAGCTAATTGATCGAAAATAGCATAGAATTCTTTTTTTTTAAGCTCGAGATTGGTTGGGACTGTCCACAGGCATTATTTTTGACCAAAATCTACGAATTTTCATAAGTGTCGGATGACTAAATTCCATAGCTGCCATTCAGCTAATTGATCGAAAACGGCATACAATTCGTGTTTTTAAGCTCGAGATTGGTTGGGACTGTCCACAGGCATTATTTTTGACCAAAATCTACGAAATTTCATAAGTGTCGGCCGACTATATACGAAATATCATAAGTGTCGGCTGACTTCATTTCATAGCTAATATATATATAATTGACTGGAAATGGCATAAAATTCGTGTTTTTAATCTCGAGATTGGTTGGGACTGTCCACAGGCATTATTTTTGACCAAAATCTACGAATTTTCATAAGTGTCGGATGACTAAATTCCATAGCTGCCATTCAGCTAATTGATCGAAAACGGCATGCAATTCGTGTTTTTAAGCTCGAGATTGGTTGGGACTGTCCACAGGCATTATTTTTGACCAAAATCTACGAAATTTCATAAGTGTCGGATGACTAAATTTCATAGCTGCCATTCAGCTAATTGATGGAAAACGGCATACAATTCGTGTTTTTAATCTCGAGATTGGTTGGGACTGTCCACAGGCATTATTTTTTACCAAAATCTACGAATTTTCATAAGTGTCGGATGACTAAATTTCATAGCTGCCATTCAGCTAATTGATCGAAAATAGCATACAATTCTTTTTTTTAAGCTCGAGATTGGTTGGGACTGTCCACAGGCATTATTTTTTACCAAAATCTACGAAATTTCATAAGTGTCGGATGACTAAATTTCATAGCTGCCATTCAGCTAATTGATGGAAAACGGCATACAATTCGTGTTTTTAATCTCGAGATTGGTTGGGACTGTCCACAGGCATTATTTTTTACCAAAATCTACGAATTTTCATAAGTGTCGGATGACTAAATTTCATAGCTGCCATTCAGCTAATTGATCGAAAATAGCATACAATTCTTTTTTTTAAGCTCGAGATTGGTTGGGACTGTCCACAGGCATTATTTTTGACCAAAATCTACGAATTTTCATAAGTGTCGGATGACTAAATTCCATAGCTGCCATTCAGCTAATTGATCGAAAACGGCATACAATTCGTGTTTTTAAGCTCGAGATTGGTTGGGACTGTCCACAGGCATTATTTTTGACCAAAATCTACGAAATTTCATAAGTGTCGGCCGACTATATACGAAATATCATAAGTGTCGGCTGACTTCATTTCATAGCTAATATATATATAATTGACTGGAAATGGCATAAAATTCGTGTTTTTAATCTCGAGATTGGTTGGGACTGTCCACAGGCATTATTTTTGACCAAAATCTACGAATTTTCATAAGTGTCGGATGACTAAATTTCATAGCTGCCATTCAGCTAATTGATCGAAAACGGCATAAAATTCGTGTTTTTAATCTCGAGATTGGTTGGGACTGTCCACAGGCATTATTTTTTACCAAAATCTACGAAATTTCATAAATGTCGGATGACTAAATTTCATAGCTGCCATTCAGCTAATTGATCGAAAATAGCATACAATTCTTTTTTTTAAGCTCGAGATTGGTTGGGACTGTCCACAGGCATTATTTTTGACCAAAATCTACGAATTTTCATAAGTGTCGGATGACTAAATTTCATAGCTGCCATTCAGCTAATTGATCGAAAATAGCATACAATTCTTTTTTTTAAGCTCGAGATTGGTTGGGACTGTCCACAGGCATTATTTTTGACCAAAATCTATGAATTTTCATAAGTGTCGGATGACTAAATTTCATAGCTGCCATTCAGCTAATTGATGGAAAACGGCATACAATTCGTGTTTTTAATCTCGAGATTGGTTGGGACTGTCCACAGGCATTATTTTTTACCAAAATCTACGAATTTTCATAAGTGTCGGATGACTTAATTTCATAGCTGCCATTCAGCTAATTGATCGAAAATAGCATACAATTCTTTTTTTTTAAGCTCGAGATTGGTTGGGACTGTCCACAGGCATTATTTTTGACCAAAATCTACGAATTTTCATACGTGTCGGATGACTAAATTTCATAGCTGCCATTCAGCTAATTGATGGAAAATGGCATACAATTCGTGTTTTTAATCTCGACATTGGTTGGGACTGTTCACAGGCATTATTTTTGACCAAAATCTACGAATTTTCATAAGTGTCGGATGACTAAATTTCATAGCTGCCATTCAGCTAATTGATCGAAAATAGCATACAATTCTTTTTTTTAAGCTCGAGATTGGTTGGGACTGTCCACAGGCATTATTTTTGACCAAAATCTACTAATTTTCATAAGTGTCGGATGACTAAATTCCATAGCTGCCATTCAGCTAATTGATCGAAAACGGCATGCAATTCGTGTTTTTAAGCTCGAGATTGGTTGGGACTGTCCACAGGCATTATTTTTGACCAAAATCTACGAAATTTCATAAGTGTCGGATGACTAAATTTCATAGCTGCCATTCAGCTAATTGATGGAAAACGGCATACAATTCGTGTTTTTTATCTCGAGATTGGTTGGGACTGTCCACAGGCATTATTTTTTACCAAAATCTACGAATTTTCATAAGTGTCGGATGACTAAATTTCATAGCTGCCATTCAGCTAATTGATCGAAAATAGCATACAATTCTTTTTTTTAAGCTCGAGATTGGTTGGGACTGTCCACAGGCATTATTTTTTACCAAAATCTACGAAATTTCATAAGTGTCGGATGACTAAATTTCATAGCTGCCATTCAGCTAATTGATGGAAAACGGCATACAATTCGTGTTTTTAATCTCGAGATTGGTTGGGACTGTCCACAGGCATTTTTTTTTACCAAAATCTACGAATTTTCATAAGTGTCGGATGACTAAATTTCATAGCTGCCATTCAGCTAATTGATCGAAAATAGCATACAATTCTTTTTTTTAAGCTCGAGATTGGTTGGGACTGTCCACAGGCATTATTTTTGACCAAAATCTACGAATTTTCATAAGTGTCGGATGACTAAATTCCATAGCTGCCATTCAGCTAATTGATCGAAAACGGCATACAATTCGTGTTTTTAAGCTCGAGATTGGTTGGGACTGTCCACAGGCATTATTTTTGACCAAAATCTACGAAATTTCATAAGTGTCGGCCGACTATATACGAAATATCATAAGTGTCGGCTGACTTCATTTCATAGCTAATATATATATAATTGACTGGAAATGGCATAAAATTCGTGTTTTTAATCTCGAGATTCGTTGGGACTGTCCACAGGCATTATTTTTGACCAAAATCTACGAATTTTCATAAGTGTCGGATGACTAAATTCCATAGCTGCCATTCAGCTAATTGATCGAAAACGGCATGCAATTCGTGTTTTTAAGCTCGAGATTGGTTGGGACTGTCCACAGGCATTATTTTTGACCAAAATCTACGAAATTTCATAAGTGTCGGATGACTAAATTTCATAGCTGCCATTCAGCTAATTGATGGAAAACGGCATACAATTCGTGTTTTTAATCTCGAGATTGGTTGGGACTGTCCACAGGCATTATTTTTTACCAAAATCTACGAATTTTCATAAGTGTCGGATGACTAAATTTCATAGCTGCCATTCAGCTAATTGATCGAAAATAGCATACAATTCTTTTTTTTAAGCTCGAGATTGGTTGGGACTGTCCACAGGCATTATTTTTTACCAAAATCTACGAAATTTCATAAGTGTCGGATGACTAAATTTCATAGCTGCCATTCAGCTAATTGATGGAAAACGGCATACAATTCGTGTTTTTAATCTCGAGATTGGTTGGGACTGTCCACAGGCATTATTTTTTACCAAAATCTACGAATTTTCATAAGTGTCGGATGACTAAATTTCATAGCTGCCATTCAGCTAATTGATCGAAAATAGCATACAATTCTTTTTTTTAAGCTCGAGATTGGTTGGGACTGTCCACAGGCATTATTTTTGACCAAAATCTACGAATTTTCATAAGTGTCGGATGACTAAATTCCATAGCTGCCATTCAGCTAATTGATCGAAAACGGCATACAATTCGTGTTTTTAAGCTCGAGATTGGTTGGGACTGTCCACAGGCATTATTTTTGACCAAAATCTACGAAATTTCATAAGTGTCGGCCGACTATATACGAAATATCATAAGTGTCGGCTGACTTCATTTCATAGCTAATATATATATAATTGACTGGAAATGGCATAAAATTCGTGTTTTTAATCTCGAGATTGGTTGGGACTGTCCACAGGCATTATTTTTGACCAAAATCTACGAATTTTCATAAGTGTCGGATGACTAAATTTCATAGCTGCCATTCAGCTAATTGATCGAAAACGGCATAAAATTCGTGTTTTTAATCTCGAGATTGGTTGGGACTGTCCACAGGCATTATTTTTTACCAAAATCTACGAAATTTCATAAATGTCGGATGACTAAATTTCATAGCTGCCATTCAGCTAATTGATCGAAAACGGCATACAATTCGTGTTTTTAAGCTCGAGATTGGTTGGGACTGTCCACAGGCATTATTTTTGACCAAAATCTACGAATTTTCATAAGTGTCGGATGACTAAATTCCATAGCTGCCATTCAGCTAATTGATCGAAAACGGCATACAATTCTTTTTTTTAAGCTCGAGATTGGTTGGGACTGTCCACAGGCATTATTTTTGACCAAAATCTACGAAATTTCATAAGTGTCGGCCGACTATATACGAAATATCATAAGTGTCGGCTGACTTCATTTCATAGCTAATATATATATAATTGACTGGAAATGGCATAAAATTCGTGTTTTTAATCTCGAGATTGGTTGGGACTGTCCACAGGCATTATTTTTTACCAAAATCTACGAAATTTCATAAGTGTCGGATGACTAAATTTCATAGCTGCCATTCAGCTAATTGATCGAAATCGGCATACAATTCGTGTTTTTAAGCTCGAGATTGGTTAGGACTGTCCACAGGCATTATTTTTGACCAAAATCTACGAAATTTCGTAACTGTCGGCCGACTATATACGAAATATCATAAGTGTCGGCTGACTTCATTTCATAGCTAATATATATATAATTGACTGGAAATGGCATAAAATTCGTGTTTTTAATCTCGAGATTGGTTGGGACTGTCCACAGGCATTATTTTTGACCAAAATCTACGAATTTTCATAAGTGTCGGATGACTAAATTTCATAGCTGCCATTCAGCTAATTGATCGAAAACGGCATAAAATTCGTGTTTTTAATCTCGAGATTGGTTGGGACTGTCCACAGGCATTATTTTTTACCAAAATCTACGAAATTTCATAAATGTCGGATGACTAAATTTCATAGCTGCCATTCAGCTAATTGATCGAAAACGGCATACAATTCGTGTTTTTAAGCTCGAGATTGGTTGGGACTGTCCACAGGCATTATTTTTTACCAAAATCTACGAATTTTCATAAGTGTCGGATGACTAAATTTCATAGCTGCCATTCAGCTAATTGATCGAAAATAGCATACAATTCTTTTTTTTAAGCTCGAGATTGGTTGGGACTGTCCACAGGCATTATTTTTGACCAAAATCTACGAATTTTCATAAGTGTCGGATGACTAAATTCCATAGCTGCCATTCAGCTAATTGATCGAAAACGGCATACAATTCGTGTTTTTAAGCTCGAGATTGGTTGGGACTGTCCACAGGCATTATTTTTGACCAAAATCTACGAAATTTCATAAGTGTCGGCCGACTATATACGAAATATCATAAGTGTCGGCTGACTTCATTTCATAGCTAATATATATATAATTGACTGGAAATGGCATAAAATTCGTGTTTTTAATCTCGAGATTGGTTGGGACTGTCCACAGGCATTATTTTTTACCAAAATCTACGAAATTTCATAAGTGTCGGATGACTAAATTTCATAGCTGCCATTCAGCTAATTGATCGAAATCGGCATACAATTCGTGTTTTTAAGCTCGAGATTGGTTAGGACTGTCCACAGGCATTATTTTTGACCAAAATCTACGAAATTTCGTAACTGTCGGCCGACTATATACGAAATATCATAAGTGTCGGCTGACTTCATTTCATAGCTAATATATATATAATTGACTGGAAATGGCATAAAATTCGTGTTTTTAATCTCGAGATTGGTTGGGACTGTCCACAGGCATTATTTTTTACCAAAATCTACGAAATTTCATAAGTGTCGGATGACTAAATTTCATAGCTGCCATTCAGCTAATTGATCGAAAACGGCATACAATTCGAGTTTTTAAGCTCGAGATTGGTTGGGACTGTCCACAGGCATTATTTTTGACCAAAATCTACGAATTTTCATAAGTGTCGGATGACTAAATTTCATAGCTGCCATTCAGCTAATTGATGGAAAACGGCATACAATTCGTGTTTTTAATCTCGAGATTGGTTGGGACTGTCCACAGGCATTATTTTTGACCAAAATCTACGAATTTTCATAAGTGTCGGATGACTAAATTTCATAGCTGCCATTCAGCTAATTGATCGAAAATAGCATACAATTCTTTTTTTTAAGCTCGAGATTGGTTGGGACTGTCCACAGGCATTATTTTTGACCAAAATCTACGAAATTTCATAAGTGTCGGATGACTAAATTTCATAGCTGCCATTTAGCTAATTGATCGAAAATGGCATACAATTCGTGTTTTTAAGCTCGAGATTGGTTAGGACTGTCCAAAGGCAGTATCTTTGACCAAAATCTACGAAATTTCATAAGTGTCGGCCGACTATATACGAAATATCCTAAGTGTCGGCTGACTTCATTTCATAGCTAATATATATATAATTGACTGGAAATGGCATAAAATTCATGTTTTTAATCTCGAGATTGGTTGGGACTGTCCACAGGCATTATTTTTTACCAAAATCTATGAAATTTCATAAGTGTCGGATGACTAAATTTCATAGCTGCCATTCAGCTAATTGATCGAAAACGGCATACAATTCGTGTTTTTAAGCTCGAGATTGGTTAGGACTGTCCACAGGCATTATTTTTGACCAAAATCTACGAATTTTCATAAGTGTCGGATGACTAAATTTCATAGCTGCCATTCAGCTAATTGATCGAAAATGGCATACAATTCTTTTTTTTAAGCTCGAGATTGGTTGGGACTGTTCACAGGCATTATTTTTGACCAAAATCTACGAAATTTCATAAGTGACGGATGACTAAATTTCATAGCTGCCATTCAGCTAATTGATCGAAAATGGCATACAATTCGTGTTTTTAAGCTCGAGATTGGTTAGGACTGTCCACAGGCAGTATCTTTGACCAAAATCTACGAAATTTCATAAGTGTCGACCGACTATATACGAAATATCATAAGTGTCGGCTGACTTCATTTCATAGCTAATATATATATAATTGATTGGAAATGGCATAAAATTCGTGTTTTTAAGCTCGAGATTGGTTCGGACTGTCCACAGGCATTATTTTTTACCAAAATCTACGAAATTTCATAAGTGTCGGCCGACTATATACGAAATATCATAAGTGTCGGCTGACTTCATTTCATAGCTAATATATATATAATTGATTGGAAATGGCATAAAATTCGTGTTTTTAATGTCGAGATTGGTTGGGACTGTCCACAGGCATTATTTTTGACCAAAATCTACGAAATTTCATAAGTTCGAACTGTCCACAGGCATTATTTTTTACCAAAATCTACGAATTTTCATAAGTGTCGGATGACTAAATTTCATAGCTGCCATTCAGCTAATTGATCGAAAATGGCATACAATTCGTGTTTTTAAGCTCGAGATTGGTTAGGACTGTCCACAGGCATTATTTTTGACCAAAATCTACGAAATTTCATAAGTGTCGACCGACTATATACGAAATATCATAAGTGTCGGCTGACTTCATTTCATAGCTAATATATATATAATTGATTGGAAATGGCATACAATTCGTGTTTTTAAGCTCGAGATTGGTTGGGACTGTCCACAGGCATTATTTTTGACCAAAATCTACGAAATTTCATAAGTGTCGGCCGACTATATACGAAATATCATAAGTGTCGGCTGACTTCATTTCATAGCTAATATATATATAATTGATTGAAAATGGCATACAATTCGTGTTTTTAATCTCGAGATTGGTTGGGACTGTCCACAGGCATTATTTTTGACCAAAATCTACGAAATTTCATAAGTGTCGGATGACTAAATTTCATAGCTGCCATCCAGCTAATTGATCGAAAATGGCATACAATTCTTTTTTTTAAGCTCGAGATTGGTTAGGACTGTCCATAGGCATTATTTTTGACCAAAATCTACGAAATTTCATAGTGTCGGCCGACTATATACGAAATATCATAAGTGTCGGCTGACTTCATTTCATAGCTAATATATATATAATTGATTGGAAATGGCATAAAATTCGTGTTTTTAAGCTCGAGATTGGTTCGGACTGTCCACAGGCATTATTTTTTACCAAAATCTACGAAATTTCATAAGTGTCGGATGACAAAATTTCATAGCTGCCATTCAGCTAATTGATCGAAAATGGCATACAATTCTTTTTTTTAAGCTCGAGATTGGTTAGGACTGTCCACAGGCATTATTTTGGACCAAAATCTACGAAATTTCATAAGTGTCGGCCGACTATATACGAAATATCATAAGTGTCGTCTGACTTCATTTCATAGCTAATATATATATTTATATATATATTATATATATATTTATATATAATAATATATATATATATTGATTGGAAACGGCATACAATTCTTTTTTTTAAGCTTGAGATTGGTTAGGACTGTCCACAGGCATTATTTTTGACCAAAATCTACGAAATTTCATAAGTGTCGGCCGACTATATACGAAATATCATAAGTGTCGTCTGACTTCATTTCATAGCTAATATATATATAATTGATCGAAAATGGCATACAATTCTTTTTTTTTAATGTCGAGATTGGTTGGGACTGTCCACAGGCATTATTTTTGACCAAAATCTACGAAATTTCATAAGTGTCGGATGACTAAATTTCATAGCTGCCATCCAGCTAATTGATCGAAAATGGCATACAATTCTTTTTTTTAAGCTCGAGATTGGTTAGGACTGTCCATAGGCATTATTTTTGACCAAAATCTACGAAATTTCATGTGTCGGCCGACTATATACGAAATATCATAAGTGTCGGCTGACTTCATTTCATAGCTAATATATATATAATTGATTGAATATGGCATAAAATTCGTGTTTTTAAGCTCGAGATTGGTTCGGACTGTCCACAGGCATTATTTTTTACCAAAATCTACGAAATTTCATAAGTGTCGGATGACAAAATTTCATAGCTGCCATTCAGCTAATTGATCGAAAATGGCATACAATTCTTTTTTTTAAGCTCGAGATTGGTTAGGACTGTCCACAGGCATTATTTTGGACCAAAATCTACGAAATTTCATAAGTGTCGGCCGACTATATACGAAATATCATAAGTGTCGTCTGACTTCATTTCATAGCTAATATATATATTTATATATATATTATATATATATTTATATATAATAATATATATATATATTGATTGGAAACGGCATACAATTCTTTTTTTTAAGCTTGAGATTGGTTAGGACTGTCCACAGGCATTATTTTTGACCAAAATCTACGAAATTTCATAAGTGTCGGCCGACTATATACGAAATATCATAAGTGTCGTCTGACTTCATTTCATAGCTAATATATATATTTATATATATATTATATATATATTTATATATAATAATATATATATATATTGATTGGAAACGGCATACAATTCTTTTTTTTAAGCTTGAGATTGGTTAGGACTGTCCACAGGCATTATTTTTGACCAAAATCTACGAAATTTCATAAGTGTCGACCGACTATATACGAAATATCATAAGTGTCGGCTGACTTTATTTCATAGCTAATATATATATAATTGATTGGAAATGGCATAAAATTCGTGTTTTTAAGCTCGAGATTGGTTCGGACTGTCCACAGGCATTATTTTTTACCAAAATCTACGAAATTTCATAAGTGTCGGATGACAAAATTTCATAGCTGCCATTCAGCTAATTGATCGAAAACGGCATACAATTCGTGTTTTTAAGCTCGAGATTGGTTAGGACTGTCCACAGGCATTATTTTTGACCAAAATCTACGAAATTTCATAAGTGTCGGCCGACTATATACGAAATATCATAAGTGTCGGCTGACTTCATTTCATAGCTAATATATATATTTATATATATATTATATATATTTATATATAATAATATATATATATATTGATTGGAAACGGCATAAAATTCGTGTTTTTAATGTCGAGATTGGTTGGGACTGTCCACAGGCATTATTTTTTACCAAAATCTACGAAATTTCATAAGTGTCGGATGACTAAATTTCATAGCTGCCATTCAGCTAATTGATCGAAAACGGCATACAATTCGTGTTTTTAAGCTCGAGATTGGTTAGGACTGTCCACAGGCATTATTTTTGACCAAAATCTACGAAATTTCATAAGTGTCGGCCGACTATATACGAAATATCATAAGTGTCGGCTGACTTCATTTCCTAGCTAATATATATATAATTGATTGGAAAGGGCATAAAATTCGTGTTTTTAATGTCGAGATTGGTTGGGACTGTCCACAGGCATTATTTTTTACCAAAATCTACGAAATTTCATAAGTGTCGGATGACTAAATTTCATAGCTGCCATTCAGCTAATTGATCGAAAACGGCATACAATTCGTGTTTTTAAGCTCGAGATTGGTTAGGACTGTCCACAGGCATTATTTTTGACCAAAATCTACGAAATTTCATAAGTGTCGGCCGACTATATACGAAATATCATAAGTGTCGGCTGACTTCATTTCATAGCTAATATATATATAATTGATTGGAAATGGCATAAAATTCGTGTTTTTAATCTCGAGATTGGTTCGGACTGTCCACAGGCATTATTTTTTACCAAAATCTACGAAATTTCATAAGTGTCGGATGACTAAATTTTACCAAAATCTACGGAAATTCATAAGTGTCGGATGACTAAATTTCATAGCTGCCATTCAGCTAATTGATCGAAAACGGCATACAATTCGTGTTTTTAAGCTCGAGATTGGTTAGGACTGTCCACAGGCATTATTTTTGACCAAAATCTACGAAATTTCATAAGTGTCGGATGACTAAATTTCATAGCTGCCATTCAGCTAATTGATCGAAAACGGCATACAATTCGTGTTTTTAAGCTCGAGATTGGTTAGGACTGTCCACAGGCATTATTTTTGACCAAAATCTACGAAATTTCATAAGTGTCGGCCGACTATATACGAAATATCATAAGTGTCGGCTGACTTCATTTCATAGCTAATATATATATAATTGATTGGAAATGGCATAAAATTCGTGTTTTTAATCTCGAGATTGGTTGAGACTGTCCACAGGCATTATTTTTTACCAAAATCTACGAAATTTCATAAGTGTCGGCCGACTATACACGAAATATCATAAGTGTCGGCTGACTTCATTTCATAGCTAATATATATATAATTGATTGGAAATGGCATAAAATTCGTGTTTTTAATGTCGAGATTGGTTGGGACTGTCCACAGGCATTATTTTTGACCAAAATCTACGAAATTTCATAAGTGTCGGCCGACTATACACGAAATATCATAAGTGTCGGCTGACTTCATTTCATAGCTAATATATATATAATTGATTGGAATCGGCATACAGTTCGTTTTTTTAAGCTCGAGATTGGTTAGGACTGTCCACAGGCATTATTTTTGACCAAAATCTACGAAATTTCATAAGTGTCGGCCGACTATATACGAAATATCATAAGTGTCGGCTGACTTCATTTCATAGCTAATATATATATAATTGATTGGAAACGGCATAAAATTCGTGTTTTTAATGTCGAGATTGGTTGGGACTGTCCACAGGCATTATTTTTGACCAAAATCTACGAAATTTCATAAGGTCGGATGACTAAATTTCATAGCTGCCATTCAGCTAATTGATCGAAAACGGCATACAATTCGTGTTTTTAAGCTCGAGATTGGTTGGGACTGTCCACAGGCATTATTTTTGACCAAAATCTACGAAATTTCATAAGTGTCGGCCGACTACATACGAAATAGCATAAGTGTCGGCTGACTTCATTTCATAGCTAATATATATATAATTTATTGGAAACGGCATAAAATTCGTGTTTTTAATGTCGAGATTGGTTGGGATTGTCCACAGGCATTATTTTTGACCAAAATCTACGAAATTTCACAAGTGTCGGATGACTAAATTTCATAGCTGCCATTCAGCTAATTGATCGAAAACGGCATACAATTCGTGTTTTTAAGCTCGAGATTGGTTGGGACTGTCCACAGGCATTATTTTTGACCAAAATCTACGAAATTTCATAAGTGTCGGCCGACTATATACGAAATATCATAAGTGTCGGCGACTTCATTTCATAGCTAATATATATATTTACATATATATTATATATATATTTATATATAATAATATATATATATATTGATTGGAAACGGCATAAAATTCGTGTTTTTAATGTCGAGATTGGTTGGGACTGTCCACAGGCATTATTTTTGACCAAAATGTACGAAATTTCATAAGTGTCGGCCGACTATACACGAAATATCATAGGTGTCGGCTGACTTCTTTTCATAGCTAATATATATATTTATATATATATTATATATATATTTATATATAATAATATATATATATATTGATTGGAAACGGCATACAATTCTTTTTTTTAAGCTTGAGATTGGTTAGGACTGTCCACAGGCATTATTTTTGACCAAAATCTACGAAATTTCATAAGTGTCGGCCGACTATATACGAAATATCATAAGTGTCGTCTGACTTCATTTCATAGCTAATATATATATTTATATATATATTATATATATATTTATATATAATAATATATATATATATTGATTGGAAACGGCATACAATTCTTTTTTTTAAGCTTGAGATTGGTTAGGACTGTCCACAGGCATTATTTTTGACCAAAATCTACGAAATTTCATAAGTGTCGACCGACTATATACGAAATATCATAAGTGTCGGCTGACTTCATTTCATAGCTAATATATATATAATTGATTGGAAATGGCATAAAATTCGTGTTTTTAATCTCGAGATTGGTTCGGACTGTCCACAGGCATTATTTTTGACCAAAATCTACGAAATTTCATAAGTGTCGGCCGACTATGACACGAAATTTCATAAGTGTCGGCGACTTCATTTCATAGCTAATATATATATTTAATTATATTATATATATATTTATAAATAAATATATATATATATTGATTGAAAACGGCATACAATTCGTGTTTTTAAGCTCGAGATTGGTTAGGACTGTCCACAGGCATTATTTTTGACCAAAATCTACGAAATTTCATAAGTGTCGGCCGACTATATACGAAATATCATAAGTGTCGGCTGACTTCATTTCATAGCTAATATATATATAATTGATTGGAAATGGCATAAAATTCGTGTTTTTAATGTCGAGATTGGTTGGGACTGTCCACAGGCATTATTTTTTACCAAAATCTACGAAATTTCATAAGTGTCGGATGACTAAATTTCATAGCTGCCATTCAGCTAATTGATCGAAAACGGCATACAATTCGTGTTTTTAAGCTCGAGATTGGTTGGGACTGTCCACAGGCATTATTTTTGACCAAAATCTACGAAATTTCATAAGTGTCGGATGACTAAATTTCATAGCTGCCATTCAGCTAATTGATCGAAAATGGCATACAATTCGTGTTTTTAATCTCGAGATTGGTTGGGACTGTCCACAGGCATTATTTTTGACCAAAATCTACGAAATTTCATAAGTGTCGGATGACTAAATTTCATAGCTGCCATTCAGCTAATTGATCGAAAACGGCATACAATTCGTGTTTTTAAGCTCGAGATTGGTTGGGACTGTCCACAGGCATTATTTTTGACCAAAATCTACGAAATTTCATAAGTGTCGGCCGACTATATACGAAATATCATAAGTGTCGGCTGACTTCTTTTCATAGCTAATATATATATTTATATATATATTATATATATATTTATATATAATAATATATATATATATTGATTGAAAACGGCATACAATTCTTTTTTTTAAGCTCGAGATTGGTTAGGACTGTCCACAGGCATTATTTTTGACCAAAATCTACGAAATTTCATAAGTGTCGGCCGACTATATACGAAATATCATAAGTGTCGTCTGACTTCATTTC
The DNA here is from genome assembly GCA_035047585.1 of Drosophila monieri. Classification (NCBI taxonomy): domain Eukaryota; kingdom Metazoa; phylum Arthropoda; class Insecta; order Diptera; family Drosophilidae; genus Drosophila; species Drosophila monieri. The sequence goes on from JAWNPJ010000024.1 coordinate 25,260, forward strand.
ATAGCTAATATATATATTTATATATATATTATATATATATTTATATATAATAATATATATATATATTGATTGGAAACGGCATACAATTCTTTTTTTTAAGCTTGAGATTGGTTAGGACTGTCCACAGGCATTATTTTTGACCAAAATCTACGAAATTTCATAAGTGTCGACCGACTATATACGAAATATCATAAGTGTCGGCTGACTTTATTTCATAGCTAATATATATATAATTGATTGGAAATGGCATAAAATTCGTGTTTTTAAGCTCGAGATTGGTTCGGACTGTCCACAGGCATTATTTTTTACCAAAATCTACGAAATTTCATAAGTGTCGGATGACAAAATTTCATAGCTGCCATTCAGCTAATTGATCGAAAACGGCATACGATTCGTGTTTTTAAGCTCGAGATTGGTTAGGACTGTCCACAGGCATTATTTTTGACCAAAATCTACGAAATTTCATAAGTGTCGGCCGACTATATACGAAATATCATAAGTGTCGTCTGACTTCATTTCATAGCTAATATATATATTTATATATATATTATATATATATTTATATATAATAATATATATATATATTGATTGGAAACGGCATAAAATTCGTTTTTTTAATGTCGAGATTGGTTGGGACTGTCCACAGGCATTATTTTTGACCAAAATCTACGAAATTTCATAAGTTCGAACTGTCCACAGGCATTATTTTTTACCAAAATCTACGAAATTTCATAAGTGTCGGATGACTAAACTTCATAGCTGCCATTCAGCTAATTGATCGAAAACGGCATATGATTCGTGTTTTTAAGCTCGAGATTGGTTCGAACTTTCCACAGGCATTATTTTTTACCAAAATCTACGAAATTTCATAAGTGTCGGATGACTAAACTTCATAGCTGCCATTCAGCTAATTGATCGAAAACGGCATACAATTCGTGTTTTTAAGCTCGAGATTGGTTAGGACTGTCCACAGGCATTATTTTGACCAAAATCTACGAAATTTCATAAGTGTCGGCCGACTATACACGAAATATCATAAGTGTCGGCTGACTTCATTTCATAGCTAATATATATATTTATATATGTATATATTATATATATATTTATATATGTATATATTATATATATATTTATATATGTATATATTATATATATATTTATATATAATAATATATATATATATTAATTGGAAACGGCATAAAATTCGTGTTTTTAATGTCGAGATTGGTTGGGACTGTCCACAGGCATTATTTTTGACCAAAATCTACGAAATTTCATAAGTGTCGGCCGACTATACACGAAATATCATAAGTGTCGGCTGACTTCATTTCATAGCTAATATATATATAATTGATTGGAAATGGCATAAAATTCGTGTTTTTAATGTCGAGATTGGTTGGGACTGTCCACAGGCATTATTTTTGACCAAAATCTACGAAATTTCATAAGTGTCGGCCGACTATACACGAAATATCATAAGTGTCGGCTGACTTCATTTCATAGCTAATATATATATAATTGATTGGAATCGGCATACAGTTCGTTTTTTTAAGCTCGAGATTGGTTAGGACTGTCCACAGGCATTATTTTTGACCAAAATCTACGAAATTTCATAAGTGTCGGCCGACTATATACGAAATATCATAAGTGTCGGCTGACTTCATTTCATAGCTAATATATATATAATTGATTGGAAACGGCATAAAATTCGTGTTTTTAATGTCGAGATTGGTTGGGACTGTCCACAGGCATTATTTTTGACCAAAATCTACGAAATTTCATAAGGTCGGATGACTAAATTTCATAGCTGCCATTCAGCTAATTGATCGAAAACGGCATACAATTCGTGTTTTTAAGCTCGAGATTGGTTGGGACTGTCCACAGGCATTATTTTTGACCAAAATCTACGAAATTTCATAAGTGTCGGGCGACTACATACGAAATAGCATAAGTGTCGGCTGACTTCATTTCATAGCTAATATATATATAATTTATTGGAAACGGCATAAAATTCGTGTTTTTAATGTCCAAATTGGTTGGGACTGTCCACAGGCATTATTTTTGACCAAAATCTACGAAATTTCACAAGTGTCGGATGACTAAATTTCATAGCTGCCATTCAGCTAATTGATCGAAAACGGCATACAATTCGTGTTTTTAAGCTCGAGATTGGTTGGGACTGTCCACAGGCATTATTTTTGACCAAAATCTACGAAATTTCATAAGTGTCGGCCGACTATATACGAAATATCATAAGTGTCGGCGACTTCATTTCATAGCTAATATATATATTTACATATATATTATATATATATTTATATATAATAATATATATATATATTGATTGGAAACGGCATAAAATTCGTGTTTTTAATGTCGAGATTGGTTGGGACTGTCCACAGGCATTATTTTTGACCAAAATGTACGAAATTTCATAAGTGTCGGCCGACTATACACGAAATATCATAGGTGTCGGCTGACTTCTTTTCATAGCTAATATATATATAATTGATTGGAAATGGCATAAAATTCGTGTTTTTAATGTCGAGATTGGTTGGGACTGTCCACAGGCATTATTTTTGACCAAAATCTACGAAATTTCATAAGTGTCGGATGACTAAATTTCATAGCTGCCATTCAGCTAATTGATCGAAAACGGCATACAATTCGTGTTTTTAAGCTCGAGATTGGTTAGGACTGTCCACAGGCATTATTTTTGACCAAAATCTACGAAATTTCATAAGTGTCGGGCGACTATATACGAAATATCATAAGTGTCGGCTGACTTCATTTCATAGCTAATATATATATAATTGATTGGAAACGGCATAAAATTCGTGTTTTTAATGTCGAGATTGGTTGGGACTGTCCACAGGCATTATTTTTGACCAAAATCTACGAAATTTCATAAGTGTCGGATGACTAAATTTCATAGCTGCCATTCAGCTAATTGATCGAAAACGGCATACAATTCGTGTTTTTAAGCTCGAGATTGGTTAGGACTGTCCACAGGCATTATTTTTGACCAAAATCTACGAAATTTCATAAGTGTCGGCCGACTATATACGAAATATCATAAGTGTCGGCTGACTTCATTTCATAGCTAATATATATATTTATATATATATATATATATATATTTATATATAATAATATATATATATATTGATTGGAAACGGCATAAAATTCGTGTTTTTAATCTCGAGATTGGTTGGGACTGTCCACAGGCATTATTTTTGACCAAAATCTACGAAATTTCATAAGTGTCGGCCGACTATACACGAAATATCATAGGTGTCGGCTGACTTCATTTCATAGCTAATATATATATAATTGATTGGAAATGGCATAAAATTCGTGTTTTTAATCTCGAGATTGGTTGGGACTGTCCACAGGCATTATTTTTGACCAAAATCTACGAAATTTCATAAGTGTCGGATGACTAAATTTCATAGCTGCCATTCAGCTAATTGATCGAAAACGGCATACAATTCGTGTTTTTAAGCTCGAGATTGGTTGGGACTGTCCACAGGCATTATTTTTGACCAAAATCTACGAAATTTCATAAGTGTCGGCCGACTATATACGAAATATCATAAGTGTCGGCTGACTTCATTTCATAGCTAAATATATATATAATTGATTGGAAACGGCATAAAATTCGTGTTTTTAATCTCGAGATTGGTTGGGACTGTCCACAGGCATTATTTTTGACCAAAATCTACGAAATTTCATAAGTGTCGGCCGACTATACACGAAATATCATAAGTGTCGGCTGACTTCATTTCATAGCTAATATATATATAATTGATTGGAAACGGCATACAATTCGTGTTTTTAAGCTCGAGATTGGTTAGGACTGTCCACAGGCATTATTTTTGACCAAAATCTACGAAATTTCATAAGTGTCGGCCGACTATATACGAAATATCATAAGTGTCGGCTGACTTCATTTCATAGCTAATATATATATAATTGATTGGAAACGGCATAAAATTCGTGTTTTTAATGTCGAGATTGGTTGGGACTGTCCACAGGCATTATTTTTGACCAAAATCTACGAAATTTCATAAGTGTCGGATGACTAAATTTCATAGCTGCCATTCAGCTAATTGATCAAAAATGGCATACAATTCGTGTTTTTAAGCTCGAGATTGGTTAGGACTGTCCACAGGCATTATTTTTGACCAAAATCTACGAAATTTCATAAGTGTCGGCCGACTATACACGAAATATCATAGGTGTCGGCTGACTTCTTTTCATAGCTAATATATATATAATTGATCGAAAATGGCATACAATTCTTTTTTTTTAATGTCGAGATTGGTTGGGACTGTCCACAGGCATTATTTTTGACCAAAATCTACGAAATTTCATAAGTGTCGGATGACTAAATTTCATAGCTGCCATCCAGCTAATTGATCGAAAACGGCCTACAATTCGTGTTTTTAAGCTCGAGATTGGTTGGGACTGTCCACAGGCATTATTTTTGACCAAAATCTACGAAATTTCATAAGTGTCGGCCGACTATATACGAAATATCATAAGTGTCGGCTGACTTCATTTCATAGCTAATATATATATAATTGATTGGAAACTGGCATAAAATTCGTGTTTTTAATGTCGAGATTGGTTGGGATTGTCCACAGGCATTATTTTTGACCAAAATCTACGAAATTTCATAAGTGTCGGATGACTAAATTTCATAGCTGCCATTCAGCTAATTGATCGAAAACGGCATACAATTCGTGTTTTTAAGCTCGAGATTGGTTGGGACTGTCCACAGGCATTATTTTTGACCAAAATCTACGAAATTTCATAAGTGTCGGCCGACTATATACGAAATATCATAAGTGTCGGCTGACTTCATTTCATAGCTAATATATATATTTATATATATATTATATATATATTTATATATAATAATATATATATATATTGATTGGAAACGGCATAAAATTCGTGTTTTTAATGTCGAGATTGGTTGGGACTGTCCACAGGCATTATTTTTGACCAAAATCTACGAAATTTCATAAGTGTCGGCCGACTATACACGAAATATCATAAGTGTCGGCTGACTTCATTTCATAGCTAATATATATATAATTGATTGGAAATGGCATAAAATTCGTGTTTTTAATCTCGAGATTGGTTGGGACTGTCCACAGGCATTATTTTTGACCAAAATCTACGAAATTTCATAAGTGTCGGATGACTAAATTTCATAGCTGCCATTCAGCTAATTGATCGAAAATGGCATACAATTCGTGTTTTTAAGCTCGAGATTGGTTGGGACTGTCCACAGGCATTATTTTTGACCAAAATCTACGAAATTTCATAAGTGTCGGCCGACTATACACGAAATATCATAAGTGTCGGCTGACTTCATTTCATAGCTAATATATATATAATTGATTGGAATCGGCATACAGTTCGTTTTTTTAAGCTCGAGATTGGTTAGGACTGTCCACAGGCATTATTTTTGACCAAAATCTACGAAATTTCATAAGTGTCGGCCGACTATATACGAAATATCATAAGTGTCGGCTGACTTCATTTCATAGCTAATATATATATAATTGATTGGAAACGGCATACAATTCGTTTTTTTAAGCTCGAGATTGGTTAGGACTGTCCACAGGCATTATTTTTGACCAAAATCTACGAAATTTCATAAGTGTCGGCCGACTATATACGAAATATCATAAGTGTCGGCTGACTTCATTTCATAGCTAATATATATATAATTGATTGGAAACGGCATAAAATTCGTGTTTTTAATGTCGAGATTGGTTGGGACTGTCCACAGGCATTATTTTTGACCAAAATCTACGAAATTTCATAAGTGTCGGATGACTAAATTTCATAGCTGCCATTCAGCTAATTGATCGAAAATGGCATACAATTCGTGTTTTTAAGCTCGAGATTGGTTAGGACTGTCCACAGGCATTATTTTTGACCAAAATCTACGAAATTTCATAAGTGTCGGCCGACTATATACGAAATATCATAAGTGTCGGCTGACTTCATTTCATAGCTAATATATATATAATTGATCGAAAATGGCATACAATTCTGTGTTTTTAATGTCGAGATTGGTTGGGACTGTCCACAGGCATTATTTTTGACCAAAATCTACGAAATTTCATAAGTGTCGGATGACTAAATTTCATAGCTGCCATTCAGCTAATTGATCGAAAATGGCATACAATTCGTTTTTTTAAGCTCGAGATTGGTTGGGACTGTCCACAGGCATTATTTTTGACCAAAATCTACGAAATTTCATAAGTGTCGGATGACTAAATTTCATAGCTGCCATTCAGCTAATTGATCGAAAATGGCATACAATTCGTGTTTTTAAGCTCGAGATTGGTTAGGACTGTCCACAGGCATTATTTTTGACCAAAATCTACGAAATTTCATAAGTGTTGACCGACTATATACGAAATATCATAAGTGTCGGCTGACTTCATTTCATAGCTAATATATATATAATTGATCAAAAATGGCATACAATTCTTTTTTTTAATGTCGAGATTGGTTGGGACAATCCACAGGCATTATTTTTGACCAAAATCTACGAAATTTCATAAGTGTCGGATGACTAAATTTCATAGCTGCCATTCAGCTAATTGATCGAAAATGGCATACAATTCGTGTTTTTAAGCTCGAGATTGGTTAGGACTGTCCACAGGCATTATTTTTGACCAAAATCTACGAAATTTCATGTGTCGGCCGACTATATACGAAATATCATAAGTGTCGGCTGACTTCATTTCATAGCTAATATATATATAATTGATTGAAAATGGCATAAAATTCGTGTTTTTAAGCTCGAGATTGGTTCGGACTGTCCACAGGCATTATTTTTTACCAAAATCTACGAAATTTCATAAGTGTCGGATGACTAAATTTCATAGCTGCCATTCAGCTAATTGATCGAAAATGGCATACAATTCGTGTTTTTAAGCTCGAGATTGGTTAGGACTGTCCACAGGCATTATTTTTGACCAAAATCTACGAAATTTCATAAGTGTCGGCCGACTATATACGAAATATCATAAGTGTCGTCTGACTTCATTTCATAGCTAATATATATATTTATATATATATTATATATATATTTATATATAATAATATATATATATATTGATTGGAAACGGCATACAATTCTTTTTTTTAAGCTCGAGATTGGTTAGGACTGTCCACAGGCATTATTTTTGACCAAAATCTACGAAATTTCATAAGTGTCGGCCGACTATATACGAAATATCATAAGTGTCGGCGACTTCATTTCATAGCTAATATATATATTTATATATATATTATATATATATTTATATATAATAATATATATATATATTGATTGGAAACGGCATACAATTCGTGTTTTTAATCTCGAGATTGGTTAGGACTGTCCACAGGCATTATTTTTGACCAAAATCTACGAAATTTCATAAGTGTCGGCCGACTATATACGAAATATCATAAGTGTCGGCTGACTTCATTTCATAGCTAATATATATATTTACATATATATTATATATATATTTATATATAATAATATATATAATTACAAGATTTGACTTTGAATTATTGAAAAAAAATATAACTTTATTTTTACTTTCAATACTATTCTAAGTACAAACTTATATTTTATTGAAGATACACCGACTTTATCATTAGGGAAAGTCTCAAACTGTAAACTTGTTAGTTGGTTAGGGAGTAGGGTTTATATAGGGATCGGATACGTTCCACATTGAGGAAGCCGAGAGGGCTGCTTAGGGATCGTGGCTGATCCATGATTCTCTTTCTTTAATTACTCTTAAAAGACAAGTGCGTTCGTTCTCTTGAATGTACTTGTTTTTTTTTATGGCATTTGAAATTTGATTTTATGTCTGGCATCCAAAATTTGTTATTGATTTCAGACGTGGGAACGTGTCAGAATTTTGGGGTTGGTATTTGGTTGTTTAGTCTAATAGTCTAGGGGTTCTTATTTCGTCTTTTACGATTTCCTTTAGACTTTGACTTTTGTCTTTAATTTCACGGCTTGCTTGTTACTAAGGGTGTCTCGGGTATGAGTAAGATCGAATGATCCTCGAATCGTTATGGGAGTTTGGTTTATTAGTAAATATGCATATAGTGCATATGAATGTGTGTGGCGTGGATGTAGGCATATACATAGGCTTACTTGCTACTGTGGATATGTCACTCCCCCAACCTTTAAATCTTGCCTGTCCTCAGGGAGAAATTTTTGGGTATAGTGTTAGATTTTCTTCTGTGTTAATTTGAGTTGGTATATCATCAATTACAATTTTAGGTGTGTTTTCGTTTTGCTTAGTATACTTTACAATAAATCGTTTAGGAATATTTTTGAACTTATAGATAAGATACAATATTATGCTTAAGATTATAAGTACAAACGATGTTATGCAAATTATTTGGAATACACTATAGTATTTAACATGGGAATTTATTATTTCTTTAGTTTGAATGTAAGCGAGTGGTTCCAATTTTGTTACATTGTTACTGACATAAATAGTTTGTGTATAATCTGACATAGTGTTTGATAATGTAAACTCATCTATTTGAATAGAACAATTTATAATTTTGATGATATTATTACTTTGTATAGATACTTCTTTATTAATACAATCTTGATTTATAATTGTTTTTGGAATATTCCAAGTAAGTAATATATTGGGTTCAACATAGTTTAATTGAAAGTTTTTATGAGTTTTTACGTATTTGCATTCTGTTGTTTCTTGCTTAATTATACCTATAATGCAATTGTCGAATATTATTTTTTGCCGTATTCTTACTATAAACTTTGTTTTCAAAAATATAAAATTTGTCAAAAGTGTTTTCTGTTAAAATATTATCATATTCATCTGGATATGGGATTATTTCATACACAGGTGTGTTAATCATTTCATTTGGAATATGGGAAATAATCAGAATTTCATTAGTATCTTTTCTTAGCCAAGTTGATGTTTTAATTTTTAATAATCTCTCAGAATTCACATGTTTTAAATAATCATGTTTTAAAAGTTTTGGGTTAAAAATCCCTAATCTGGTTAACTGCATTCCTAGTTCAATGTCCTCAATATATTCTGTGAATTGCTGTATATTAAAGATTAAAACTGATATCTGTTGTTCTTTTTCGTTATCCTCTTTAAGTTGATTTATTATAGTAATACCATTGTTAATGACATCAATTATTTGATTTAAATCATGATTTTGAATTGAGTTTTCTGCTAAATTATTAATTTTACTTTCTATTTCTTCTCTATCATCTTGATCTAAAGTTCCAAATAAGTATTTATATGCTGATCCTACAATGTTTAAAAGACCTCTTTTACTACGTTTTACAATGTTTATTCCATTTATTTCTCTTTTTAATTTATCTGCGAGATATTGGATTTGAGGTATGTCTTTAAATTCTTTTGTTTCTAGTAAAAGGTTATTAAAAATCGATTCTGTTTTTGTTAAGTTGATACTTAAGACATGATATTCATAATTAGTAGGTATTTCGATATTTCCCGTTTTGAATATTAAATATCCATTCCTTGCTACAATGGGGTTGATTTCTATATTTTGTCCGGCAACGTGTTGGAATATGGTGAAAATTATTATTGATGAAAGTATTGTTTGTAACATTGGATTATGTTTCGGTTTCTTCTGTATCCCTGGAAATGTATTTACTCTTGTTATTTTTCTTTTTCTTTTTGTATTTTGATTTATAATGAGTAATTTTTCTGCCCCTATTTATTTCCTCATAATGTTTTTCATCTAACTGTGTTATTTGGCCCGTTTTCTTGAAAGGGTTTGTTACTTTAGATTTTACTAACGGTGAGTGTTTGTAACGAGTGTCTATCTCATAGTCATGTCGGTTTTCGTTTAATTTAATTATTTTTCTTTCTTTGTTTTCTTGCATGTTTACATTTGGAGTTCCTGCATATAAGAATATGTCTGCTGGGGTACGGTTAGTCGTATTGTGTTTGGTTTTATGGTTGTATATGTAAAGAATCTTTTCAAATTTTGTATATCGGTCTTCTATATCTTGTTCACTAGTTATAATTCTTAATTTTTCGTTCACTGTTTTATGGAATCTTTCTATGTCTGACACACCATTTTTACTGGTTGTAACGCTTATATTAACGCCTTCTGATTCTAACCAATTCTTTAATGCTATGCACATGAAAGCTGAATCTTTATCTGCCTTAATTTCTTGGGGTTTTCCCATGTCATTAAATATCTTCATTATGGCTCTTTTTGTTTCTAACCAATCTCGACCTTTTACTTCAATTAATGTGGCAAATTTCGAATAGATGTCGATGCAAGATAAAAATTGTTGGTTATTTATCATGTAAAAATCCATAACATATTTTTCTCTGGCATTTTGTATTTCTGGTGTTAATTCGAAAGTCAACCTAGTGTTTCGATGTTCTGTCTTTGAGATGTTGCAAATTTCACATTCGTTGATAATGTTCTGTATTAGCTTCTGGCTATCTGGGAAATAATATTGTTCTTTAAACCATTTATAAGTTTTTTCAATTCCTGGATGTAAAACTTCTCTATGCCTTTTTAGAATTAATTCTTTAAGTTCTGCGTATGTTAGAATGTTTATTAATTTACACGTACATTTGACTAATTTTGTTGTATGATTGGGACTGATAATCTTGATAAAAGCTCTTTGAAATACTGGGAAATCTTCGTCGTTATGGAAATATATTGCGCTTTTCTTAGTACATAGATATTCTTTAATTATATCTTTAGCGAATTCTTCGGTCATTTCCATATATGTGATTGCAATATTAATTTTATGAAAATAATGTTTTAATTCAACTTTGTTATCTCCACCTTTAAATAATTCAATTTGTCTTGCAAAATAATTTAATGGTCGTTCTGTGATTGCGATGTAATTATAATTATCTTCTTCTGCACTGTGCACTGTTGCATCTACGCTATTTGCATCTTCGTCAAACATAACTTCTTCAATTTTAATTCTCGACAATGCGTCTGCTACATAATTCTCTTTTCCTGGAAGGTATTTTATTTTATAATAATTAAATTCGTTCAATTTTATTTTCCATCTCTGTAGTTTCATATTTGGTTCTTTTATATTGTTCAACCATACTAAGGGTTTATGGTCGCTTAATATTTCAAAATGTCTTCCAAAAAGGTATGATCTGAAATATTTAGTTGCCCATACTATTGCTAACAATTCTTTTTCAATCGTAGAGTAATTTATCTCGTGTTCATTTAATGTTCTACTAGCATAACATACTGGTTTATGATTCTGCGAGAGTACGGCTCCAATGGCTATGTTACTAGCGTCAGTTGTCAACGAGAAAGGCTTATTAAAATCAGGATAGATTAATATCGGATCTGAAGTTATAAGTATCTTTAGCTTTTCAAATGACTCTATGTAATCTTGACATTTTGTATCAATTATTGCTCCTTTCTTTAATCTAGTGGTCATGGGTTTTACTACATTTGCGAAATTGGGTATGAATTTTCGGTAAAATCCACATAATCCTAAAAATGATTTAATTTGTCTCGGAGTTTTTGGTAATGGGAATTTGATGATGGCATCTGTTTTATTTGGGTTAGGTTTTATGCCGTCTACTGTAATAATGTGTCCTAAGAATTCTGTTTCTTTCTTTAAAAATTCACATTTATCAAGTTGAAGTTTTAAGTTTGCATTTCGTAACTTTTCAAAAACTTTCTTTAGAGACAAGATGTGTTCCTCCAATGAAGTGGAAAAAATTATTATGTCGTCTAAATAAACTAAACAATCTTTATAGATTAAGTCTTCTAAAAGATTATTCATACATCTTTGAAATGTAGCTGGTGCATTTTTGAGTCCAAAAGGCATTCGAGTATATTCGTAATGGCCATGTTTGGTTGAAAATGCTGTTTTGGCGATAGATTTAGGATCCATTTGAATTTGATGGAAACCCTTAGCTAAATCAATCGTTGTGAAATACTGGCATTTTCCTAATTTATCCAAAATTTCATCCATTCTTGGGATCGGAAATTTGTCGTCTATTGTTATTTCATTTAGGTTCCTATAGTCAACTACTAATCTGAACTTTTTCTTTCCTGAGGCATCTGCCTTCTTTGGAACTACCCAAATAGGTGAACAGTAAGGAGATTTCGATTTTTGAATTATTCCCTGTTCTATCATTTCTTTGATTTGCCTATTTACTTCTTCATCTACGCTTTGTGGGTACTTATAAGGTTTTCTATATACTGGGTCTTCATGTTGTGTCTGGATAGTGTGTTTTATTGTACTCGTAAAGGTCAAATTTTCACCTTCTCTGTACTGTATATCACTATATTCAAACAAGACTTTTTTTAAATTTTTCATTTCTTCATCATTCAAATGGTTGAGTCGGAATTCATTACATTCTCTTAACTCATTTTGAATTGCAAAATTTACGGCTGAATCTTCGACTGAGGGTGGAATGAGGCAATTAGTTGCGGTCTCTTCCTTTTCAAAGTCTTGATTACTATAGTAAAATTTGAAAGTTTTATTATTTAATGTAACTGTCTTTGACTCGTAGTCAATTTTTGCCTTAGTTGCTTCTAGATAAGATCGACCTAGAAGGATGTCGTAATTATCAGAAAATTGGTGTATATAAAATTTTTGTTCGGACGGACAAGTTTCACTGGGTTTAATTTTTATAGATTTTGATAAATTTACTACACCTTTGATTGTATATACTTTCAGATTTTCAATGTTTTCTTCAAGGTTTGCATAATTTTCTCTCATAATATTAATAGATGATCCTGTGTCTATTATACCTTTATATCGTTTATCTTTCAGTACTAATTTTATAAATGGATTTCGTTTTGATTCTCCGAGGCTGTTTGCTGAAAATTTACGTCCATACGGTATTGTCCACTAGTGCTTTCTCTCTGTCTTTTAATGGGTCCATTATTAGAATGCATATTCGAAGTTGAAGCTTGATAATTCAATGGGTTTTGTGCCCTGCCTTGATCTAATGCTTTCTTGGTAGTATGATAACTGAGAGTGTTTTGATTATTTAAATTTTGTGAATTTTGAGGATTTATAGAAAACTGTGAGTGGTATCCAGAATATCTTCGATTTTGGTTCTGATTATTATTACCCTTATTTCTGAAATAATTTTCACTTGGATTGGCATCATATAATCCCAATTCCATAGATGCTAATTTTAATTTCATGATGGTTGAAATATCTTTTCGGACTAAGGACATATATAATCTGTCTGGAAGTTTCCTATCTATTGTTTCACTTATGGTTTTCTCTAAAAGTCTAGTATAATTAATTTTATCAACCGGGTTAGATTCTAATTCGAGTTTTTCGAATATACTTCTGGATCGTTTTTCTAACTCTAAGATAAACTTACTTATACTATTTCTAAACTCGGTTTCTCCAAGATGTTTTAATAGATTCTCATATGGTCGATGATCCTTGAATGCCATGATGAGTGCTGACTTCATTGTTGGCCAGTTCTGTGCTCCTGCGTGTGCGATCACTTCCTGAGCTGAATCGATTAGGATCCTCCTGATTCCTCCGAAAATAACCAACGCTTGTCTGGGGTCTTGTGTGGGGTACAGAGTGAGAAGGTCTTCTATCTCCTTGATGAAGCTTCCGAGCTTTCCTGGGGTTCCATCGTATTGGTGAACCACCTTCAGTTGCTGAAGAAGTTGGTTCAGGTGTAGTTCGGACAACTGTGGTACGGCCATTTTTTTTTTTGTTTTTTGGGAAATTTTGGGTTTGTCAGGAATTAACGCGAATACACTTGAGGTTTTTACAACGCGATTCGTAAGTTATTTTACGATTCCTTAGTGACTGAATAGTTACAATCACAATTTGTTCTTTGTTAGGAATTAACGCGAATACACTTGAGGTTTTTACAACGCGATTCGTAAGTTATTTTACGATTCCTTAGTGACTGAATAGTTACAATCACAATTTGTTCTTTGTTAGGAATTAACGCGAATACACTTGAGGTTTTTACAACGCGATTCGTAAGTTATTTTACGATTCCTAATTTTTCACCACGCGGTTTAATCGAGTAGTGTTCTTTTGCGGATTACTTTTCTTCGGTGCACTTTTTTCTAACGGAGTGATCTGGATTTATTTTATCCTTGATCCCGAAACAAAAGGACTTTTGAAATGAAATCCTACCGACTGCGCCAATTACAAGATTTGACTTTGAATTATTGAAAAAAAATATAACTTTATTTTTACTTTCAATACTATTCTAAGTACAAACTTATATTTTATTGAAGATACACCGACTTTATCATTAGGGAAAGTCTCAAACTGTAAACTTGTTAGTTGGTTAGGGAGTAGGGTTTATATAGGGATCGGATACGTTCCACATTGAGGAAGCCGAGAGGGCTGCTTAGGGATCGTGGCTGATCCATGATTCTCTTTCTTTAATTACTCTTAAAAGACAAGTGCGTTCGTTCTCTTGAATGTACTTGTTTTTTTTTTTATGGCATTTGAAATTTGATTTTATGTCTGGCATCCAAAATTTGTTATTGATTTCAGACGTGGGAACGTGTCAGAATTTTGGGGTTGGTATTTGGTTGTTTAGTCTAATAGTCTAGGGGTTCTTATTTCGTCTTTTACGATTTCCTTTAGACTTTGACTTTTGTCTTTAATTTCACGGCTTGCTTGTTACTAAGGGTGTCTCGGGTATGAGTAAGATCGAATGATCCTCGAATCGTTATGGGAGTTTGGTTTATTAGTAAATATGCATATAGTGCATATGAATGTGTGTGGCGTGGATGTAGGCATATACATAGGCTTACTTGCTACTGTGGATATGTCACTATATATATATTGATTGGAAACGGCATAAAATTCGTGTTTTTAATGTCGAGATTGGTTGGGACTGTCCACAGGCATTATTTTTTACCAAAATCTACGAAATTTCATAAGTGTCGGCCGACTATATACGAAATATCATAAGTGTCGGCTGACTTCATTTCATAGCTAATATATATATAATTGATTGGAAACGGCATAAAATTCGTGTTTTTAATGTCGAGATTGGTTGGGACTGTCCACAGGCATTATTTTTGACCAAAATCTACGAAATTTCATAAGTGTCGGATGACTAAATTTCATAGCTGCCATTCAGCTAATTGATCGAAAATGGCATACAATTCGTGTTTTTAAGCTCGAGATTGGTTAGGACTGTCCACAGGCATTATTTTTGACCAAAATCTACGAAATTTCATAAGTGTCGGCCGACTATATACGAAATATCATAAGTGTCGGCTGACTTCATTTCATAGCTAATATATATATAATTGATCGAAAATGGCATACAATTCTGTGTTTTTAATGTCGAGATTGGTTGGGACTGTCCATAGGCATTATTTTTGACCAAAATCTACGAAATTTCATAAGTGTCGGATGACTAAATTTCATAGCTGCCATTCAGCTAATTGATCGAAAATGGCATACAATTCTTTTTTTTAAGCTCGAGATTGGTTGGGACTGTCCACAGGCATTATTTTTGACCAAAATCTACGAAATTTCATAAGTGTCGGATGACTAAATTTCATAGCTGCCATTCAGCTAATTGATCAAAAATGGCATACAATTCGTGTTTTTAAGCTCGAGATTGGTTAGGACTGTCCACAGGCATTATTATTGACCAAAATCTACGAAATTTCATAAGTGTCGACCGACTATATACGAAATATCATAAGTGTCGGCTGACTTCATTTCATAGCTAATATATATATAATTGATCGAAAATGGCATACAATTCTTTTTTTTTAATGTCGAGATTGGTTGGGACTGTCCACAGGCATTATTTTTGACCAAAATCTACGAAATTTCATAAGTGTCGGATGACTAAATTTCATAGCTGCCATTCAGCTAATTGATCGAAAATGGCATACAATTCGTTTTTTTAAGCTCGAGATTGGTTAGGACTGTCCATAGGCATTATTTTTGACCAAAATCTACGAAATTTCATAAGTGTCGGCCGACTATATACGAAATATCATAAGTGTCGGCTGACTTCATTTCATAGCTAATATATATATAATTGATTGAATATGGCATAAAATTCGTGTTTTTAAGCTCGAGATTGGTTCGGACTGTCCACAGGCATTATTTTTTACCAAAATCTACGAAATTTCATAAGTGTCGGATGACTAAATTTCATAGCTGCCATTCAGCTAATTGATCGAAAATGGCATACAATTCGTGTTTTTAAGCTCGAGATTGGTTAGGACTGTCCACAGGCATTATTTTGGACCAAAATCTACGAAATTTCATAAGTGTCGGCCGACTATATACGAAATATCATAAGTGTCGTCTGACTTCATTTCATAGCTAATATATATATTTATATATTATATATTATATATATATTTATATATAATAATATATATATATATTGATTGGAAACGGCATACAATTCGTGTTTTTAAGCTTGAGATTGGTTAGGACTGTCCACAGGCATTATTTTTGACCAAAATCTACGAAATTTCATAAGTGTCGGCCGACTATATACGAAATATCATAAGTGTCGGCTGACTTCATTTCATAGCTAATATATATATTTATATATATATTATATATATATTTATATATAATAATATATATATATATTGATTGGAAACGGCATACAATTCGTGTTTTTAAGCTTGAGATTGGTTAGGACTGTCCACAGGCATTATTTTTGACCAAAATCTACGAAATTTCATAAGTGTGGACCGACTATATACGAAATATCATAAGTGTCGGCTGACTTTATTTCATAGCTAATATATATATAATTGATTGGAAATGGCATAAAATTCGTGTTTTTAAGCTCGAGATTGGTTCGGACTGTCCACAGGCATTATTTTTTACCAAAATCTACGAAATTTCATAAGTGTCGGATGACTAAATTTCATAGCTGCCATTCAGCTAATTGATCGAAAACGGCATACAATTCGTGTTTTTAAGCTCGAGATTGGTTAGGACTGTCCACAGGCATTATTTTTGACCAAAATCTACGAAATTTCATAAGTGTCGGCGGACTATATACGAAATATCTTAAGTGTCGTCTGACTTCATTTCATAGCTAATATATATATTTATATATATATTATATATATATTTATATATAATAATATATATATATATTGATTGGAAACGGCATAAAATTCGTGTTTTTAATCTCGAGATTGGTTGGGACTGTCCACAGGCATTATTTTTTACCAAAATCTACGAAATTTCATAAGTGTCGGATGACTAAATTTCATAGCTGCCATTCAGCTAATTGATCGAAAACGGCATACAATTCGTGTTTTTAAGCTCGAGATTGGTTAGGACTGTCCACAGGCATTATTTTTGACCAAAATCTACGAAATTTCATAAGTGTCGGCCGACTATATACGAAATATCATAAGTGTCGGCTGACTTCATTTCATAGCTAATATATATATAATTGATTGAATACGGCATAAAATTCGTGTTTTTAATCTCGAGATTGGTTCGGACTGTCCACAGGCATTATTTTTTACCAAAATCTACGAAATTTCATAAGTGTCGGATGACTAAATTTCATAGCTGCCATTCAGCTAATTGATCGAAAACGGCATATAATTCGTGTTTTTAAGCTCGAGATTGGTTCGAACTGTCCACAGGCATTATTTTTTACCAAAATCTACGAAATTTCATAAGTGTCGGATGACTAAACTTCATAGCTGCCATTCAGCTAATTGATCGAAAACGGCATACAATTCGTGTTTTTAAGCTCGAGATTGGTTAGGACTGTCCACAGGCATTATTTTTGACCAAAATCTACGAAATTTCATAAGTGTCGGCCGACTATATACGAAATATCATAAGTGTCGGCTGACTTCATTTCATAGCTAATATATATATTTATATATGTATATATTATATAGTGACATATCCACAGTAGCAAGTAAGCCTATGTATATGCCTACATCCACGCCACACAATTCAATGCACTATATGCATATTTACTAATAAACCAAACTCCCATAACGATTCGAGGATCATTCGATCTTACTCATACCCGAGACACCCTTAGTAACAAGCAAGCCGTGAAATTAAAGACAAAAGTCAAAGTCTAAAGGAAATCGTAAAAGACGAAATAAGAACCCCTAGACTATTAGACTAAACAACTGAATACCAACCCCAAGATTCTGACACGTTCCCACGTCCGAAATCAATAACAAATTTTGGATGCCAGACATAAAATCAAATTTCAAATGTCATAAAAAACAAGTTCATTCAAGAGAACGAACGCACTTGTCTTTTAAGAGTAATTAAAGAAAGAGAATCATGGATCAGCCAAGATCCCTAAGCAGCTCTCTCGGCTTCCTCAATGTGGAACGTATCCGATCCCTATATAAACCCTACTCCCTAACCAACTAACAAGTTTAC
This sequence comes from Drosophila monieri, assembly GCA_035047585.1. NCBI lineage: Eukaryota > Metazoa > Arthropoda > Insecta > Diptera > Drosophilidae > Drosophila > Drosophila monieri. The sequence goes on from JAWNPJ010000024.1 coordinate 43,690, forward strand.
AGTTTGAGACTTTCCCTAATGATAAAGTCGGTGTATCTTCAATAAAATATAAGTTTGTACTTAGAATAGTATTGAAAGTAAAAATAAAGTTATATTTTTTTCAATAATTCAAAGTCAAATCTTGTAATTGGCGCAGTCGGTAGGATTTCATTTCAAAAGTCCTTTTGTTTCGGGATCAAGGATAAAATAAATCCAGATCACTCCGTTAGAAAAAAGTGCACCGAAGAAAAGTAATCCGCAAAAGAACACTACTCAATTAAACCGCGTGGTGAAAATTTAGGAATCGTAAAATAATTTACGAATCGCGTTGTAAAAACCTCAAGTGTATTCGCGTTAATTCCTAACAAAGAACAAATTGTGATTGTAACTATTCAGTCACTAAGGAATCGTAAAATAACTTACGAATCGCGTTGTAAAAACCTCAAGTGTATTCGCGTTAATTCCTGACAAACCCAAAAAACCCCAAACCCAAAATTTAAAACCAAACAAAAAAAAAAAAAATGGCAGTACCACAGTTGTCCGAACTACACCTGAACCAACTTCTTCAGCAACTGAAGGTGGTTCACCAATACGATGGAACCCCAGGAAAGCTCGGAAGCTTCATCAAGGAGATAGAAGACCTTCTCACTCTGTACCCCACACAAGACCCCAGACAAGCGTTGGTTATTTTCGGAGGAATCAGGAGGATCCTAATCGATTCAGCTCAGGAAGTGATCGCACACGCAGGAGCACAGAACTGGCCAACAATGAAGTCAGCACTCATCATGGCATTCAAGGATCATCGACCATATGAGAATCTATTAAAACATCTTGGAGAAACCGAGTTTAGAAATAGTATAAGTAAGTTTATCTTAGAGTTAGAAAAAGATCCAGAAGTATATTCGAAAAACTCGAATTAGAATCTAACCCGGTTGATAAAATTAATTATACTAGACTTTTAGAGAAAACCATAAGTGAAACAATAGATAGGAAACTTCCAGACAGATTATATATGTCCTTAGTCCGAAAAGATATTTCAACCATCATGAAATTAAAATTAGCATCTATGGAATTGGGATTATATGATGCCAATCCAAGTGAAAATTATTTCAGAAATAAGGGTAATAATAATCAGAACCAAAATCGAAGATATTCTGGATACCACTCACAGTTTTCTATAAATCCTCAAAATTCACAAAATTTAAATAATCAAAACACTCTCAGTTATCATACTACCAAGAAAGCATTAGATCAAGGCAGGGCACAAAACCCATTGAATTATCAAGCTTCAACTTCGAATATGCATTCTAATAATGGACCATTAAAAGACAGAGAGAAAGCACTAGTGGACAATACCGTATGGACGTAAATTTTCAGAAACGCTCGGAGAATCAAAACGAAATCCATTTATAAAATTAGTACTGAAAGATAAACGATATAAAGGTATAATAGACACAGGATCATCTATTAATATTATGAGAGAAAATTATGCAAACCTTGAAGAAAACATTGAAAATCTGAAAGTATATACAATCAAAGGTGTAGTAAATTTATCAAAATCTATAAAAATTAAACCCAGTGAAACTTGTCCGTCCGAACAAAAATTTTATATACACCAATTTTCTGATAATTACGACATCCTTCTAGGTCGATCTTATCTAGAAGCAACTAAGGCAAAAATTGACTACGAGTCAAAGACAGTTACATTAAATAATAAAACTTTCAAATTTTACTATAGTAATCAAGACTTTGAAAAGGAAGAGACCGCAACTAATTGCCTCATTCCACCCTCAGTCGAAGATTCAGCCGTAAATTTTGCAATTCAAAATGAGTTAAGAGAATGTAATGAATTCCGACTCAACCATTTGAATGATGAAGAAATGAAAAATTTAAAAAAAGTCTTGTTTGAATATAGTGATATACAGTACAGAGAAGGTGAAAATTTGACCTTTACGAGTACAATAAAACACACTATCCAGACACAACATGAAGACCCAGTATATAGAAAACCTTATAAGTACCCACAAAGCGTAGATGAAGAAGTAAATAGGCAAATCAAAGAAATGATAGAACAGGGAATAATTCAAAAATCGAAATCTCCTTACTGTTCACCTATTTGGGTAGTTCCAAAGAAGGCAGATGCCTCAGGAAAGAAAAAGTTCAGATTAGTAGTTGACTATAGGAACCTAAATGAAATAACAATAGACGACAAATTTCCGATCCCAAGAATGGATGAAATTTTGGATAAATTAGGAAAATGCCAGTATTTCACAACGATTGATTTAGCTAAGGGTTTCCATCAAATTCAAATGGATCCTAAATCTATCGCCAAAACAGCATTTTCAACCAAACATGGCCATTACGAATATACTCGAATGCCTTTTGGACTCAAAAATGCACCCGCTACATTTCAAAGATGTATGAATAATCTTTTAGAAGACTTAATCTATAAAGATTGTTTAGTTTATTTAGACGACATAATAATTTTTTCCACTTCATTGGAGGAACACATCTTGTCTCTAAAGAAAGTTTTTGAAAAGTTACGAAATGCAAACTTAAAACTTCAACTTGATAAATGTGAATTTTTAAAGAAAGAAACAGAATTCTTAGGACACATTATTACAGTAGACGGCATAAAACCTAACCCAAATAAAACAGATGCCATCATCAAATTCCCATTACCAAAAACTCCGAGACAAATTAAATCATTTTTAGGATTATGTGGATTTTACCGAAAATTCATACCCAATTTCGCAAATGTAGTAAAACCCATGACCACTAGATTAAAGAAAGGAGCAATAATTGATACAAAATGTCAAGATTACATAGAGTCATTTGAAAAGCTAAAGATACTTATAACTTCAGATCCGATATTAATCTATCCTGATTTTAATAAGCCTTTCTCGTTGACAACTGACGCTAGTAACATAGCCATTGGAGCCGTACTCTCGCAGAATCATAAACCAGTATGTTATGCTAGTAGAACATTAAATGAACACGAGATAAATTACTCTACGATTGAAAAAGAATTGTTAGCAATAGTATGGGCAACTAAATATTTCAGATCATACCTTTTTGGAAGACATTTTGAAATATTAAGCGACCATAAACCCTTAGTATGGTTGAACAATATAAAAGAACCAAATATGAAACTACAGAGATGGAAAATAAAATTGAACGAATTTGATTATTATAAAATAAAATACCTTCCAGGAAAAGAGAATTATGTAGCAGACGCATTGTCGAGAATTAAAATTGAAGAAGTTATGTTTGACGAAGATGCAAATAGCTTAGATGCAACAGTGCACAGTGCAGAAGAAGATAATTATAATTACATCGCAATCACAGAACGACCATTAAATTATTTTGCAAGACAAATTGAATTATTTAAAGGTGGAGATAACAAAGTTGAATTAAAACATTATTTTCATAAAATTAATATTGCAATCACATATATGGAAATGACCGAAGAATTCGCTAAAGATATAATTAAAGAATATCTATGTACTAAGAAAAGCGCAATATATTTCCATAACGACGAAGATTTCCCAGTATTTCAAAGAGCTTTTATCAAGATTATCAGTTCCAATCATATAACAAAATTAGTCAAATGTACGTGTAAATTAATAAACATTCTAACATACGCAGAACTTAAAGAATTAATTCTAAAAAGGCATAGAGAAGTTTTAATCAGGAATTGAAAAAACTTATAAATGGTTTAAAGAACAATATTATTTCCCAGATAGCCAGAAGCTAATACAGAACATTATCAACGAATGTGAAATTTGCAACATCTCAAAGACAGAACATCGAAACACTAGGTTGACTTTCGAATTAACACCAGAAATAAAAATGCCAGAGAAAAATATGTTATGGATTTTTAATGATAAATAACCAACAATTTTATCTTGATCGATATCTATTCGAAATTGCCACATTAATTGAAGTAAAAGGTCGAGATTGGTTAGAAACAAAAAGAGCCATAATGAAGATATTTAATGACATGGGAAAACCCCAAGAAATTAAGGCAGATAAAGATTCAGCTTTCATGTGATAGCATTAAAGAATTGGTTAGAATCAGAAGGCGTTAATATAGCGTTAAACCAGTAAAAATGGTGTGTCAGACATAGAAAGATTCCATAAAACAGTGAACGAAAAATTAAGAATTATAATAGTGAACAAGATATAGAAGACCGATATACAAAATTTGAAAAGATTCTTTACATATACAACCATAAAACCAAACACATAGACTAACCGTACCCCAGAGACATATTCTTATATGAGGAACTCAAATGTAAACATGCAAGAAAACAAAGAAAGAAAAATAATTAAATTAAACGAAAACCGAATACTATGAGATAGAACTCGTTACAAACACTCACCGTTAGTAAAATCTAAAGTAACAAACCCTTTCAAGAAAACGGGCCAAATAACACAGTTAGATGAAAAAATTATGAGGAAATAAATAGGGGCAGAAAATTACTCATTATAAATCAAAATACAAAAAGAAAAAGAAAAATAACAAGAGTAAATACATTTCCAGGGATACAGAAGAAACCGAAACATAATCCAATGTTACAAACAATACTTTCATCAATAATAATTTTCACAATTCCAACACGTTGCCGGACAAAATATAGAAATCAACCCATTGTAGCAAGGAATGGATATTTAATATTCAAAACGGAAATATCGAAATACCTACTAATTATGAATATATGTCTTAAGTATAACTTAACAAAAACAGAATCGATTTTTAATAACCTTTTATAGAAACAAAAGAATTTAAAGAATACCTAAATCAAATTCGAGATAAATTAAAAAGGGAAATAAATGGAATAAACATTGTAAAACGTAGTAAAAGAGGTCTTTTAAATTAGATCAGCATATAAATACTTATTTGGAACTTTAGATCAAGATGATAGAGAAGAAATAAAAGTAAAATTAATAATTAGCAGAAAATAATTAAAATATATTTAATCAAATAATTGATGTCATTAACAATGGTATTATATAATAAATAACTTAAAGAGGATAACGAAAAGGAAAAAGTTCAGTTTTAATTTTAATATAAAATCACAGAATATTGAGAATTGAACTAGGAATGCAGTTAACCAGATTAGGGATTTTTAACCCAAAATTTTAAAACATGATTATTTAAAACATGTGAATTTGAGAGATTATTAAAAATTAAACATATTGGCTAAGAAAAGATACTAATGAAATTCTGATTATTTCCCATATTCCAAATGAAATGATTAACACACCTGTGTATGAAATAATCCCAATCCAATGAATATGATAATATTTTAACAGAAAACATTTGACAAATATTTGAAAACAAAGTTTATAGTAAGAATACGCAAAAATAATATCGAAATGCATTATAGGTTAATTAAGAAGAAACAACAGAATCAAATACGTAAAACTCTAAAACTTTCATTACTATGTTGAACCAATATTTACTTACTGGAATATTCCAAAAACAATTATAAATCAAGATTATTAATAAAGAAGTATCAACAAGTATTTTTTAATGTTCATTCAAATATAGTTTAAATCAAACAATCAAATACACAAACTATATGTCAGTAACAATTAACAAATACCACTGCTTAATTCAATAAAGAAATAATAAATTCATGTTAAATACTATAGTGTATTCCATATTTGCTAACATCGTTTGTATTATAATCTTAAGATAATATTTATCTTATCTATAAGTTCAAAAATATTCCTAAACGATTTATTGTAAAGTATATAAGCAAAACGAAAAAACCTAAAATTGTAATTGATGATATACCAACTCAAATTAACACAGAAGAAAATCTAACACTATACCCAAAAATTTCTCCCTGAGGACAGGCAAGATTCAAAGGTTGGGGGAGTGACAACCACAGTAGCAAGTAAGCCTATGTATACCTACTCCACGCCACACACATTCATATGCACTATATGCATATTTACTAATAAACCAAACTCCCATAACGATTCGAGGATCATTCGATCTTACTCATACCCGAGACACCCTTAGTAACAAGCAAGCCTTGAAATTAAAGACAAAAGTCAAAGTCTAAAGGAAATCGTAAAAGACGAAATAAGAACCCCTAGACTATTAGACTAAACAACCGAATACCAACCCCAAGATTCTGACACGTTCCCACGTCTGAAATCAATAACAAATCTTGGATGCCAGACATAAAATCAAATTTCAAATGTCATAAAAAACAAGTACATTCAAGAGAACGAACGCACTTGTCTTTTAAGAGTAATTAAAGAAAGAGAATCATGGATCAGCCAAGATCCCTAAGCAGCTCTCTCGGCTTCCTCAATGTGGAACGTATCCGATCCCTATATAAACCCTACTCCCTAACCAACTAACAAGTTTACAGTTTGAGACTTTCCCTAATGATAAAGTCGGTGTATCTTCAATAAAATATAAGTTTGTACTTAGAATAGTATTGAAAGTAAAAATAAAGTTATATTTTTTTCAATAATTCAAAGTCAAATCTTGTAATTATATATATATTTATATATGTATATATTATATATATATTTATATATAATAATATATATATATATTGATTGGAAACGGCATAAAATTCGTGTTTTTAATGTCGAGATTGGTTGGGACTGTCCACAGGCATTATTTTTGACCAAAATCTACGAAATTTCATAAGTGTCGGCCGACTATACACGAAATATCATAAGTGTCGGCTGACTTCATTTCATAGCTAATATATATATAATTGATTGGAAATGGCATAAAATTCGTGTTTTTAATGTCGAGATTGGTTGGGACTGTCCACAGGCATTATTTTTGACCAAAATCTACGAAATTTCATAAGTGTCGGCCGACTATACACGAAATATCATAAGTGTCGGCTGACTTCATTTCATAGCTAATATATATATAATTGATTGAATATGGCATAAAATTCGTGTTTTTAAGCTCGAGATTGGTTCGAACTGTCCACAGGCATTATTTTTTACCAAAATCTACGAAATTTCATAAGTGTCGGATGACAAAATTTCATAGCTGCCATTCAGCTAATTGATCGAAAATGGCATACAATTCTTGTTTTTAAGCTCGAGATTGGTTAGGACTGTCCACAGGCATTATTTTGGACCAAAATCTACGAAATTTCATAAGTGTCGGCCGACTATATACGAAATATCATAAGTGTCGTCTGACTTCATTTCATAGCTAATATATATATTTATATATATATTATATATATATTTATATATAATAATATATATATATATTGATTGGAAACGGCATACAATTCGTTTTTTTAAGCTCGAGATTGGTTGGGACTGTCCACAGGCATTATTTTTGACCAAAATCTACGAAATTTCATAAGTGTCGGCCGACTATATACGAAATATCATAAGTGTCGGCTGATTTCATTTCATTGCTAATATATATATAATTGATTGGAAACGGCATAAAATTCGTGTTTTTAATGTCCAAATTGGTTGGGATTGTCCACAGGCATTATTTTTGACCAAAATCTACGAAATTTCATAAGTGTCGGATGACTAAATTTCATAGCTGCCATTCAGCTAATTGATCGAAAACTGCATACAATTCGTGTTTTTAAGCTCGAGATTGGTTAGGACTGTCCACAGGCATTATTTTTACCAAAATCTACGAAATTTCAAAAGTGTCGGCCGACTATATACGAAATATAAGTGTCGGCTGACTTCATTTCATAGCTAATATATATATTTATATATATATTATATATATATTTATATATAATAATATATATATATATTGATTGGAAACGGCATAAAATTCGTGTTTTTAATCTCGAGTTTTGTTGGGACTGTCCACAGGCATTATTTTTTACCAAAATCTACGAAATTTCATAAGTGTCGGCCGACTATATACGAAATATCATAAGTGTCGGCTGACTTCATTTCATAGCTAATATATATATTTATATATATATTATATATATATTTATATATAATAATATATATATATATTGATTGGAAACGGCATAAAATTCGTGTTTTTAATGTCGAGATTGGTTGGGACTGTCCACAGGCATTATTTTTGACCAAAATCTACGAAATTTCATAAGTCGGATGACTAAATTTCATAGCTGCCATTCAGCTAATTGATCGAAAACGGCATACTATTCGTGTTTTTAAGCGCGAGATTGGTTAGGACTGCCCACAGGCATTATTTTTTGACCACAATCTACGAATTTTCATAAGTGTCGGATGACTAAATTTCATAGCTGCCATTCAGCTAATTGATCGAAAATGGCATACAATTCTTTTTTTTAAGCTCGAGATTGGTTGGGACTGTCCACAGGCATTATTTTTGACCAAAATCTACGAAATTTCATAAGTGTCGGATGACTAAATTTCATAGCTACCATTTAGCTAATTGATCAAAAATGGCATACAATTCGTGTTTTTAAGCTCGAGATTGGTTAGGACTGTCCAAAGGTAGTATCTTTGACCAAAATCTACGAAATTTCATAAGTGTCGGCCGACTATATACGAAATATCATGTGTCGGCTGACTTCATTTCATAGCTAATATATATATAATTGATTGGAAATGGCATAAAATTCGTGTTTTTAATGTCGAGATTGGTTGGGACTGTCCACAGGCATTATTTTTTACCAAAATCTACGAAATTTCATAAGTGTCGGATGACTAAATTTCATAGCTGCCATTCAGCTAATTGATCGAAAACGGCATACAATTCGTGTTTTTAAGCTCGAGATTGGTTAGGACTGTCCACAGGCATTATTTTTGACCAAAATCAATATTGGTCTAATATTATCCAAAGACAGTTCCGAGTTATTTGATAATATATAATCGGATATTTCATAATTTTTGAAGTGGTTTGTAGTTACATAGCTTAGAATTTTGTTCTCTAGATTGGTATACGAAACATTATTAATTATGGTTGTACCATTAAAAGTTATTAAAAATGAACCATTTAATTCGGAGTTGTTGACAATATTTTTACCATTTATGAAAATGGCACCATCTTGGATAACGTCTATTTTTTAATTTTTTTCTCTTATTTTTTTACAAATTGATTTCTCTCATTTTTGTTTTCATGTAGTTTTGTTATAAAACACCTGATATTTACGAAACACAAAGGGTAATTTGAAATTCGAAATACGAAATTCTTGATGGTTTCTGAGTCTGGTTACAAACGTTCATACATCGCCCAAAATATCTGATATCATATAAAAAACCTTTGACGAGGTAAAATAACGGTGTCGAACCCGCCACTCGGCGAGTGGCTTTTAGTAAAATGGGCCGCAAAAATCCACACCAGTAGCTCCGAAAACCTGGCAACCGCTGAATCTTTGCTCCGGGAGATCAGCCATAATGTGCTCCAGCAACCGAGGATTGGTGCGGAAGCATCGGATACACTTGTGCAATGTCTTCGTCACCGTTTTCCTCCCCCCGATCGGCCAGTATTGGGATCGAATAATAGCCAGCAGAGTACGAGGCCCCAGGTGTAGATTACGCTCATGGAAATCAACAATTATAGCCCGAGTGACAGGATGGCTTCTAGGCAATATAATTGGATGCGCGCGGTTCCCACTGCATACGTGCAGCCCACCTCCCGCCCAACCGACCGAGGGGCGCCTGCCGCATAGCGTACGGCTCGAATCGCGGGAATAAATTCGAGTTAGTATATACAAATATAAATATAAATAGAATGATTATAAAGAAAACGAGGAAGAATTAGTATGTTCTTGAAGGTAGATTAAAATGGAGGTTTTCATATTAGAAAGGGATGAACGAGATATAATATGATACAAGCCATTGTAGTTCGAACATAAAATCCTAAGAGGATCATGCAGTGCATATGTCGATCTACAATGGCTTAAGAATAAAGGACTAAAGTATCTAGTCCTTCTATTCGGAACGTTAAACTGTAAGCGTGTTAGTAAGTGCTGGCTATCTACATCACCATTAATGAGGTTGTGTAGGAAAACGACACCCAGCATTATTCTACGATTTGTTAAGGAGGGTAAGTTTATTAGTAGGAGTCTACTACTATACGAAGGAAGGTGAAGATTTGCGTCCCAGTTAAGTCCTCTAAGAGCAAATATTAAGAAGTTCTTTTGTACGGATTCTATGCGGTCTTGATGAACACCATATTGGGGACACCAGACACATGAACCGTACTCCAGTATCGGACGGACCAAGGATATAAATAAGATTTTAGTAATATAAGGGTCGTTAAATTCTTTAGCCCATCTTTTAATAAAACCGAGAACACCTTTAGCCTTATTAACCATTAAAGAAATATGGTCGGAAAATTTAAGTTTTATGTCTAAAAGGACACCAAGATCATTAACCTGAGTTAATTTTTCTAAGGCAATCCCAGAGAGATAGTACGAAGCCTGGTGAGGACTAGTACGGTAAAAAGACATAAGTTTGCATTTTGATCCATTAAGTATTAAGTCATTAGCTAAACACCATATTTGAAAATTATCGAGATCGGACTGGAGTCTGTTTTGGGCAGACGGGAACTTATATTGCAGACAAAGCTTAACATCGTCTGCGTACATTAGTACCAGCGCGTTCGTTAAGGATGAGGGCAAGTCATTTATAAAGAGAGTGAATAGTAATGGGCCAAGATGGCTTCCTTGAGGGACTCCAGATGTGGCACGGACTAAGCGGGAATATTGGTTTTTAAATAAGACTCTCTGTGTTCTTCCATTTAAATAGTGGAGATCCACGTAATGAGGTCGGTTGAGAATCCCAAAAGATTTAGTTTACTCAACAAAAGTGAGTGATTAACTGAATCAAATGCTTTACTAAAGTCTGTGTAAATAACATCAGTTTGAAGTCCCTTTTGGAAGCCATTAAAACAAAGGATGTAACTCAATAAATTAGTGGTGGTGGAGCGACGCTTAATGAAACCATGCTGACATGGAGAAATTATTGAAGAGCATAGGTGTTGCAAATGAGGAGTTATTAATTTTTCGAATAACTTTGGAATCGCTGAAATTTTGAGATGCCTCTGTAGTTGGCAGCATCGGATTTTTTCCCCTTTTTGTGCAGAGGAATTATGAAAGATTCCTTCCATTTAAAGGGAAAAATCGAAGATTCCAAAGATAAGTTAAAAATTTTTTGAAGAGGTTTGCACAGAGCCCTAGCACAGTATTTTAGCACACAGCCTGGTACTCCGTCGGGGCCTGGCGAATAAACTGGTTTTACCTTTTGAAGATCAATAATAAACTATTTTCAGAAAGAAATGGAGCAAATATACGATTAGTTGGTTGAATGTTGTAAGCGTATGGCTGATCTGAAGTTTTAGGAGGTGAATAAGTAGTTTGGAAAAATTTAGCGAATAAATCGGCAATGGCCTGATTGAAGTCGCTGATAAATTTTTATAAGTAAGTAGAGAAGGAAAAGATACATGGTTACGCTTCGTGTTTACAAAGTTATAAAACTGCTTTGGATCCTGAGTGAACAGAATCCGACAGCGGCGAATATAATTTTTATAACATTCGGCGTTATGCACGGTGAAATTTAGCCGAGCTATTAAGTATCTTGAGAAATCTATGCTGCTACAGGTTCTTTTATATTTATATAAAAGCCTGTCTTTATCTATTTTTAATTTTATTAGGCGCCTTGTGAACCAAGGTGGATTATTTGTAGCGGACGGATATTTCCACGGCACACTTAAGTCAAAGAATGTATTTAATGTGAAATAAAATTTATCTAGGATGATTTTTATTGTGATGCCAGAATATCGGACCAGTCAAAAGTTCGATTAACAAGTTAAGTTTACGAAAATCAGCCTTACGAAAACAACGAATCTTCTTTGATACGCGAGAAGGCTTTGATTGACCCAGATTGGTTTCAATTGAAACTTCAAGCGTAGGGTGGTATGGATCTTAGGGGTTGAGAGGGGCAAAGCTCTGGAAAGTGTGGTACCACTGGATCAGATACAAAACATAAGTCAAGAAGGACTAACGAATTTCTAACATGGTTGATTGGCCTAGGGAAGGTCAAAGAGCCCGCCGTGAAATCATGATGGGTGGAAAGTGATAAGAAAGATAATTTTCAGTATTTGACCAATTGAGTTTGGTAGTTAAAGTACCAAGAATACCAGAAGGTAATATCGGAATAAGATTGGAAACAGATGTATAGCGACAAGTGATGCAGTATGTGGGCGGTCGGAAGATGGTGGAATGTAAGAAATGTAATAAACAAAGGACAGACAATATTTTACGAAATGTTGAAATCACCAATGTATTTCCTCTTAGAAACGAATCGGAGTCAATGGATTAAGATCCTCCTCTCTTCGCAGAGGTCGGTACGTCTAAAAGGGTGTATATTGGAAAACTTCGGAGAAAAGATCGGCTTTAACCAGGTTTCAGAAAAACTATAATATGGGAGCAAGGAAAGTAGATAGAGTCGGGAGCTTGTACGTAGGCCCTATTGTAAGTTAATAGAAGATGTTAGTTTTTGAAGAGTCGGATTGGACAGATGTTGGAAGTTGATCAGCAGGCTTCGAATTTTTTTTCTTTACCTTACTCGGCTGATGCTTTGCACAAATAGTCCTCTGGCCAGAAGCAGGCGAACAAGCGTGCAAACATCGGCACTGGACACGTATCATGAAGGATGAATGGCTCGAGTAGGAGTTTTAAATTTCCTAATGTCTTCCACTTAATAAGGCCTTGGTTTTGGTTTGATTAAGCCGAGATTAATTCCGAGGTATGGGGGCTAGCCGAGAGACAAATTTTGTCTAACAGGTGGGATTACCTGTAATGGTTTTGGTGCCACGGTCGGTAATACGGGATAGTCCGTTCCGGGGGTCCGGGCGGCGGGTTACCATTTCTAGTGGAAGCTATGGGGGTTAATCAGGGCATTCCTAGGAATCACTTGGAGTGATGCCATGGAGGACAAAGCGGAAAGTTATGCTGCTACGGTAAATTCGGGTGCTGACTTTTATTTACCGTCCCTGTCTTGGAGTAGCAAGGGAAAGAGCGGCTGCATTATTGCGGGAGGATTCAGCTGTCCCGCGATCTCTGGAGCTGCAACTTCCCTAGTAGCAGATTTTTTCCGCTTAGGAGATTATTCAACAGTGAAGGCTATTGATTGACATCCAGCGACTGAGTTGATCGTTGATTTTTCGGAAACCAACGATCAAATCTTTAAACCCACTCTGGTCTGTCGCATGAATGATCGCATTTCATTGGACAGCACGGCATCCACTGCAGCAATAATGGAGGCCAACCCGGCGGGATGGATCGAGACAGATGAGTAAGGCCAGCAATTTTGATGTGAGCATTCGACAGCAACAAAGATGTGGCCTGGGACGAAGATATCGGCTTATTGCACGATTTTAATGAGCAGACAACTTATATTCCATTTTAAATTTTAAAATTAGCAAAAATAATTTTATTTTTTTTATTTTAAACAAATTAGCTTCAACCATGTACCAACTAAGGTTAATAAAAGGTAGGTAGAGGAGGAGGTTAGTAAAGAGAGAGCTACGGGAGAGCGCAAGTGTAAAGAAATGGCGCAAGATAAGAGCAGATTAACTGCAAAGATTCAAAAGGTAGAGAATGAAAAAGAAGCAGAGCTATGTTTGGGTTGCGACTTTTTAATTTTATTAAATGCTCACCCAAATATGGCACTGCACAAGCGCGTAGCGATACGGGTATAACTTTAATATTAAGACACAATATTAGTAATAAAACAAGTGTTTAAATTAAGGTTTCAAACCCGCGTTTGAGAAGAATAAAAATTATCGCAAGCGCAAAAAATAATCACGACCGTTCGCTATGAAGTGAAGGAAGAGAGTGACGACTATCAAAATCCAATGTAGAATTTCTTAAACGACCGTCCACACGCAGCAGGCCAAACTTGTCTAAAAAAGGAGAGGATGTGGCAAGTATGCTGGCTGCCGAATTTTCCCTTCCATTCTGAAGCGCCTTTATGTCATCCCAAAAATACACACGCTACACCAGTCTCAATAGTAGGTGGGTTCCAGCCTTCATGTCGCTAGCAGTGACACCCTTGTGACGGACTCGCTGTGAGAACTTGTGCACATAAGCGAACACCCGCTGCAGTGCAGGAAACGAGTTGGCGTACTTGGAACCAGCTGTCACGTCAACGTACGGGGATTTGAGTAGCAGAACCCTTGCCCTTAGCTCCAGAGTGAGTTTTTCAGATGGAACCACTGCTGGCCTATGATCTTGAAGTAAAAGAAGAAACGCAGGACCATTGGACCACAGGTTGTCAGTAACTAACTAACTCCTTGGGAAGAGCACCACGCGAGAGGATGTCTGCCGGGTTAAAAGATGTAGAAACATAACGCCATTCCATCGATTTGGTCAATTCCTGGATTGTTGAAACTCGATTGGCGACGAAAACATTAAACCGAGCGGGCTCCTCCCGAATCCAGCAGAAATACCTCCCATCGTAGACCTTCAACTGAGCTACTTCCAACATAAGCTCCAGATAACTCCAGTTTCGGTACCATAACTGTTTTTAGAGGTGCGACTCGGGACATTGAGCAGAGTAAATTACATTCAGACCTCGTACCCTTCGATGTGACATAAATGCAACCACCATAAAGTCGGGCGATTGAGGAGAGGATGATGCGCCTAGTGGGCTTCGAGGTTGACTGAAGCCCTTCAAACGAAAATAGCAAGTGATCAGTAGAAGGATCCCAAGCGAGGCCAAGAGCTTTCGTTAAGTTGCTGCCATCATCAAACCTTAGGAACGACTCTCGATCCTCTTTCGGCACATCAGAGAGCACTTCAGAAAAATTGGAGTACCACTTTGGAGCACAGCCGAAATTGGCCCTTGGCGAGGATCCCCGATGCTTGCTGCATTATGTTGGTAGCCTCCTCTATGGAGTCACCTCCTGATATTAGATCATCAACATAAAAATCGCGACGCAGAATTTCGGCACCCTTTGGAAACATAGACTGCTCATCCTCTGCCAATTGATGCATTGCTCGAACTGATAAAAATGAGGCCGGCTTTCTCCCATAAGTGACCGTATCCAGTTTAAAAACCTGCAACTCATCCTGGGTGGAATTCCGCCAAAGAATGCACTGCAGATAGCTGTCCTCGGGGAAAACTCTGACGCATGGGTACATTTTGCAAATATCTCCTGTAATGGCCACTCGATGGAAACGAAACATTAGAAGAATGTGCAGCAGCTTTGGTTGGATTACTGGACCAGACATCAAAACGAATACCCAGACGTAGTGGCAGCCGAACCATCAAAAACAACCCTGAGATTGGTTGTTGAACTGTCCTCCTTCAAAACGAGGCAGGAAATACTTTCTGGCAGGTCGTGGACTAGGCGGGACTGGAGACATATGCCCCAAATCTAAATACTCCTTTATGAACGCAGCATACTGATCCTTCAATTGAGGCTGACAGCAAAGCTTCCTTTCGAGGGAGAGAAATCGCCGCACGGCTCCTGAGTACGATTCACCTAGCAACTCAGAGCTGACCTTCAACGGCAGCTTCACCGAGTAGGCGCCTGACTCGAGCCGAGCAAAATGTTGCACGAAATGCGTCTCGCAATCCAACTTTCGTCCACTTCACAATGGGCTCGAAGCAGTCTTCGATTTCCCAAAATTTACGGAGCAGACACTCTAAGCGCTCATCCAGCTGGCTTGGCCTCTTCACAACGTCCTTGCGGGCTGTGGCTACCAACGACTTTCTCTCCAAATGTAAACTGCTCCCACACACAACTGGGGATCAGCCAAAGTGCGGTTGGACGGAATATTCCAGCTGGAGACATCCAAGCTAAAACTAGGCTGGAGGTCCGTGATGTTGGTGGCGATTACAGCGTTGACAAGGGCCGAATATTTAGAGCAATAGGATCGTAGGAGCACATCAACAGAGAATCCTTCTGTCGTGAAGCCAATGTCGCCAATGCCCGACACTGCCGCGTTCGATTTGCGTCTACGAAGCTGCAGCTCACTAGCCAGTCGGGACGTAATCACGTGCACCTGCACAGGAACAAAAACCACAGCACGACTCCGAATGAGAATGATCGCTGTGGCCAGTAAGGCTATCTCATCGCTGCGACCCTGGGCAACTAGTGCATTAGCCGTGGATGGTGAAGCGCCTATTGGCTTGGCGCACTCGGCTGTGGCTGACGTAGACGGCACAGCCGAAGTCTGGCTGCTGGAAGACTGTAACTCCAAAAAATGCAACAGACTGTGATGACTGTGGCAATGACAAAAATCTTGGGCATGCAGAAACTACATGGGACCACCCACCGCATAATGTACAGGCATAGGCAGGTGAATTAGTAATAATAAAGGACGCTCTACTGTTATTTGCGACTCTACGTCTTCCCACCTGAGTGCCCGGCGCGTAAGCGGCCAAGGCCAAATCCATACCCTCCAAAGTCCTGCAACGCTGTTCCAAAAACTCTGTCATCGACTCCATCGAAGTAGGGATGAGATGCGAGTTCGAGGCATTTTGACCTTCCTCCCACTTGGCCTGAGTAGCTGGCTCCAACCTTTGAAGAAGTGCCTGGACAATGATGCAGCCGGCGATCTGATCTCACAAATCAGATCGTCCACAAATTTTTTAAGGCTTGCATATGGGCATTGAACTTATCGGACAGCCCTCGAAGAGCTGCCACTGAGCCACATTCCAATAGATTGAGTCCCAGAATCTCGTTCACATGAGCCTGAAATATCAACCGACGGTTATTAAATTGATTCTCCAAAAGCTGCACTGCGACATCATAATTCTCCTCGGAGATTTCCAAGGAACGGACTGCCTCTAAAACGGAGTCCCGAAGACAAGATCGCAACCTCTGTAACTTTTCCACCTTACTTATATAAGGATTGCAGCCTACGATCGTCGAGAAGACCGAATGAAACTCAGCCCACTCTGAATATCCTCCGCCAAAAGTAGGAAGAGGAAGAGGAGGCAAGGCTTGGAAACTCCGACTGAGCGCTGAGTCCACCTGAATACTGGAGACTCCGCTGGCCAGAGTGGAATGAGCAGCAATTCGAGCAGAGCGCAACGACGTTTCGACGCATCGTAGCTACAAGCTCAGACACTGTCCATCGCAAGTCGCTGCTTATCTCAGAAATATCTAACTCTTCAAGCTCCCCGTGGATGGCCTTAAAATCCTCGTACATGGCGACCAACTGGCCGTGACGCACATGCAGCATAGCATCTTCCACCTTTGACATTGGCTGCAGGGCGCCTTGGATCCTCTTCAAATCCTGGAGGATACCCTTTGCCTTGCATTTTAAAATCGCACTCCGAGATGGAGTGGGTTCTCCTGTAACGGCGCCGCTGGAGTTCATCGCCACTATAATTGAAATACGCTCAATTGAAGTAAAAACACGCACAAATTAATTTTGGCGCCAAAATTGTAGTTCTTGTTAATTTATTATATTTAATTATATTTGTGCTCAGCGAAAACGATTTTTCCCTTTGTGCGCTCAGAACTGTGCACTGAGTTGTGGAATGTACATATATATGAACGCTTGTGTGAGGCGAATGCACTTGCAAGTTGAACGTATGTATATATATATGTGCATGCGTATGTATGTATGTATGTTGGCGGACCGGATAACAATTGTATTTTATGCCTATGTATTTATTTATATTATTAAATGATTTGTTTATAAATACAAAATACTTGTTTCACTGATGCACTATATGCAGTTTATGTTCAAAAATGTACATACATATGTTAATACACCGCGCATAAAATTGAATCGGATATGTTCGCACTGGTTCTGTTTTATGCTCGTGGAATTTTTAATTTTATTAATTAAATCACGTCGGTGGTCACCAATATTTGGTCATTGAGTCTTTTCAGTGACCTTTTCCTTTTTTCCGAAATAACAAAAAACGTAATTATTTATTTCATAAAGTTATAAAATGTTTATTTGTCAGCATATGAAATGGAGTACGAGAAAGCTCCGATTTAGAATGCGTATGCACTGAGATAAAGGGTACAAGTGGGCCCGCCTTTGAGCATAGGCCGGTCGAAAGCTCGTTAACTTAATGACAAAGATAAATAAAGCCGAGCAGCCGAGAAGAGTCGGCTTGCGACCAACAACAGCGATGAGATAATGATCATATGCTAAACTATAATTATTACATTTATATATATATGTTACATTTATATTGAATCAATTTATGCCGTGGCTGCTGCCTGACCCGACACCTTACATCAGAATAACTAATAACAGTCGCCCATTTAAATGTGTAATAGATACTGGATTATTAAAAATTATTATTAAATTTTTAATTATTAAATTATTATTAATAATTTAATAATAAAATTATTTTAATAATAATTTATTATTATTAAAAAACATTAATAGCGTAACTCAACCTAATAAAAGAAAATTATTTTAATTTTCCACAAAAATTATAAATATTAGAAGTGCACACAATTTATGGGGTAATTAAATTAGCAGTTTCTATTTTGTTTGTTTCTCCCAGTTTCGCATGCCCTTTGCTGGTATTTGTAGCGCATGCTCTTTTCAGAGCTTTGTAATACTGCTGCACACTAACTGATTTTGTGCCTGTGTGCGTCTCCCCCGCCTCGCCTCTTGCCAACGGAATTATGGAAAACTGCATGGTTTTGAGGTCTTATTGCTAAGCTTCCAACTTCTTGTTTTTCGGCATTTGATTTGAGCGGCTGGTTTTGGGCTTAAATTGAACCCTCGAAATAAAAATTGAAATTGAATAAAAAATTCCGTTATTTATTTGGCCGCTATTAAGAAACATTAATAGCGTAACACAACCTAATAAAAAAAAATTATTTTAATTTTCCACAAAAATTAGAAACAGAAGTGCACACAATTTATGCGGTAATTAAATTAAAAAAGTCCGTAAATGTCAAATCAAGTAAACTATGTCCGATCGATCAACCATTTTGGGTTCACAATTTTTCTAAAGAGCTTCTAAAGAGAATATTTAGAAACATGTGTAGCAATAATTAATTATAAACAGGAAACAGTCACTTTGAGCGGATTTGTTTTGTCCATGATTTAAACACGAAGATTTCGAGAATACCGAAATGGAAACACTGGAAGATTATCTTAGTCCACCTTTATTTGAGGATAAATCTTTTAATTTTGCAATTAATAATGAATTTGAATAAAATAATAAATTTCGAATAAATCACCTTAATAAAGAAGAAAATAAAAGAAATGATAAATCCCCTTATTGTTCACCAATATGGATAGTCCCAAAGAAAGAGGATGCATCAGAGAAAAGGAAATTTTGAATAGTAATAGACTATCGAAGTCTAAATGAAAGAACTATTGATGATACATTTCCGATACCAGTTATGGATGAAATACTTGATAAACATGGAAAGTGTCAATATTTTACAACAATTGACCTTGCTAAGGGCTTTCATCAAATTCAAATGAATGAAAATTCATTTCAAAAGCAGCTTTTTTTGAGAAATTAAAACTTCGCATTACATCAGAACCAATTTCAATTTACCCTAACTTTGAAAAATTATTTTCTTTAACAACAGATGCTAGCAATCTCGCCATAGGCGCAGTATTATCACATCATAAACCCATTTGCTATGCTAGTAGAACTCTTAATGAACATGATACTAATTATTCAGCAATAGAAAAATAGCTTCTGGATATAGTCTGGGCCACTTGAAATTTTAAATTTTTAGCGATCATAGACCATTAGTTTGGCTTTATAATATAAAAGAACAAAATATGAAACTACAGAGATGCAGAATAAAATTAAACGAGTTTGACTTCACTATTAAATATTTGCCGGGAAAGGAAAACCAGGTAGCTGATGCTCTGTCAAGAGTGAAGCTAGAAGAAAACTTTTCAGGAGAATCGTCCGACAGTACCCAGTCATTCCCCACAATAGCAATAGTACAGAGCAATAGTACATAGTGCACAAGAAGACAATCAGAATTATATACTGTTGAGAATACCAAAAGTCACACTTCTACACATTGTGTGTGTGAGAAGGGGATGAACAATGAAGATCTTTGAGAAAGGCAAAGCTCTCTTCTCTTTGTTCTCTCACTCTCCGCCTGAGAACGTTTTTCTCCTTTTTGTATGCAAATGCTTACCCTTCTCACTTACTGGCAAATAAAATTAACTAAAACTCCAATTGAAGGGTTTTTACTTTTTTCAAACCTCTCTGGTGTGTTCCTGGAGTTCGTATAAAAAATTTATTATATAATTTCAATAGGTTATGGGCACAGATACGATTTGCAGCTAAGTGCTATAGTAAAATGGTTTGATTGTTAACGAATAACAAAAGTGAAATAAAAACAAGAATGGAAAGCCAACTTCGGGCGGAGCCGAAGATGATATATCCTTGCAGAAATAGGTCGCAGCTTATATTATTAGATATATATCAGATCTTATTTAGTCGGCCGATCCTTATAAAACTCGGCAGATCAAATTAGTTTGACGAAAGTAGAATCCATACAAAGTCCCAGTCTTCTAACTTAAAAAACAACACAGATATGGCTTTTCCGATCAATCAGTTATATGGCAGCTATAGGATGTAGTCGGCCGATCCTTACTCCGAAGTCTGCCAAAAGAGAAGTCCACAGCAAGTCCCATCCTTCTAACTTTAAAAACAACAAAGTTATGGCATTTCCGATAAATCAGTTACATGGCAGCTATAGGATATTGTTGAACGATCCCGGCCGTTCCGACTTATATACTGCCTGCAAAGAAAAGAAGGATGTGTGCAAAGTTTGAAGTCGATAGCTTTAAAACTGAGAGACTAGTTTGCGTAGAAACAGACAGACAGACGGACATGCTTATATCGACTCAGGAGGTGATCCTGATCAAGAATATATATACTTTATAGGGTCGGAGATGTCTCCTTCACTGCGTTGCACACTTTTGACTAAAATTATAATACCCTCTGCAAGGGTATAAAAAGGCTTCAGGAATGTTAAAAAGGATAACAGGAATGTTCACATCTTTGTCAACTAATGTCTCGAAAAGACTTATAAAATTTTTGAATTCCGAATAGTTCCCACTGAATTTTGGTAATGCTAAACTGGGAAGTCGAGCTCGAGTTGGGGCTGCAGAAATTGCAGTAGCTGGACGCGAGTCTTCAGCTGAAGTTAAGGCATTACATAAGGACATAATCCTTGCCTTGGTTGTTATGGCTAACTCTTCCAACTCGGCTCCGAAATCATCCAATTCATTCAATTGCTCGATCTGGTCTTGCAACTCATTTGCTTTAGAAATTGCCTCATCTAAAACCTGAAGCCTGCACTCTAGCTCGGTTTTGTCTAGAGGAAGTGATCCAGCTTCCAAACGTTCCTCCAACCGGCGAATGCTTTTAACTTTAACATTTAATCTTATTTTTAAATCAATAAGAGTCGGGAAATTAAGTTTCGGTTTGTTACTCTCCATTTTATAAAATTATTTATTTTTAAATAAGGAAGCGAAAACGATCCAATTTTCAATATTTAATATTTCTATTAAAATATTTGTTAAATAATTAATAAAATATTTGTATTGTTAATTAATTAAATTAAATAAATTTTAATTTAATTTCGATAAAGGCGAAAACGAAAAGAATTAATAAATCTTACTTTTTTTTTAATATAATAAAATAATTTATTAAATTTTACCAAAAATCTAAATTGATTATTTAATTGATAGTTGAGGTACAGAGTATCCAAAAAAATAGTTGGTCGCCAATGACACAGAAAACAATATACCAAACCTAGTTGTAGGGTAGCGCGTCACTTGGCGTTCCGTTAAATAAAATGCGCCAAAAAATGCATATACGTACATACATACATAAAATAGCTGCATCTATTTGTATTTACACCAAATATTTATGCACATTTATTTATTTATATTTATTTGGCCAATTTGTATAATCAAAAACGAGGGGTAGGGGGCGACAGTGATTGAAAATAATATATATATATGTTTTGATTTGTTCACAGGCAGTACATTTATATAGCAGACATATATTATAATGAAATTTCTTAGAACTTTTATATAATTTATTATTTGTTTTTGCTCTACTATTTTTAATTTACGTACATATGCGCCGAGAATTGAAAGGAGGGTGCAATATTCCTGCACAAGACGGATTTTAATTTGTCTTTTCTCGACTTTCAATTTTTTGCACAAATACCTGTGGTTCTGCTTTCGGATTCTTTAATCCTGCGGCCACTTTCCTCTTGCAGTCGATGCAGGTGCTGGGCATCGGGACGACGAATCCTTCCTCGAGCAGCTCGTTGGCGATGAATTTAGTTTCGCGACGCGGAATTTAAATTGTTTTCAAACTTCACTTTAACCGTCGCGAGCAACTTTTTTATTTTGTTTATATGTACATATTGTGTACATACTGTCACTTTTTTTTTGTTGCTTTTTTAATTAAATAATTAGAGTCCACCCGGGGCGCCAAAATGTTCAGTGAGATTATTTTATCTCGTTAACTATAATTACCCGAAAGACATAGGTGGCTGTAAATTATTTTAAAAGCACTAGATATCGACGAAAAAAACAATGCGTGCACTCGCTTTCACTCTATCAATTCGAATATATTAACAAAATGCTTAAGCATAGCTTATCTAGTGCGGCGAAGTGGGGCGAATTCACAAGAGCACAAGTGAGCTTTTCTTGCGCTCCCGCTCCGCCCTATGCTACCTTACACTATACTTCAAAAAATTCCCTTAAATTCTACGTTTATTCTACAGTTCGCGACGCTATATTCAGCAGGCTTCAGCAGGAGAATATATTCGTACAATATATATTCCTCCACCAATCTGATACTTGAAAGAACAAAATATTTTCTATCAAACTTACCTTTCCGAATTGTTGGGGCCTATGAAGTAAACTAAATATACTCTATTCTGATAGTCTTTTGGTTGCATCCCTTTTCATTGTGTTTAGCGGAATCTGATTAAAGGCGAAGATCCTTATTTCCGAAGATTTTCCAGGTAGGTACACCACTGTAAGTTGTGATTGACCTCCAATCTCCATTGACTCCAATTTGGCTTCTGAAGAGGTAAAGTTACTAGAGTTTGGTGATTTTGAATTTATCTACGAAAAGTCATATTTTCAGCTCAATCGATGTTTATTATCTGTTCCAGAACTCCCTTGGTTAAATATGGTAAACTCATAATTTGTTTTCCCTTTCCACCCATCATGATTTCACTGCGGGTGTTCTTCCGTAAAGCGTTCGATGATATTGGTGACTAAACTTTTTCTGGATTGTCCCATGAGCCGCTCTGAGTTAGACATGGCTCGCTGAGGCCAGGATGAGGGGAGGTGTGCGGGATGACAGTCGACAGTCGAGAGTCGGTGTCCGCAGTTCAAAGTGGCCGTCAATGACAGCAGGATGGAAGTGATTCAGCTCAATCTGCATCACTTCAGAGCGGCGCCGGACCTCCTGCGGCACTCAGTAGGCGGAGTGAAAGGAGACGTGGCCATTCTGAATAGGGACAGGAAGATTATACACTATAAGTCAAAATACTAAAAGAAAAGAAAAATAGGAATAATTTCCAGAGATACAGAAGAAACCGAAACATAACCCAATGTTACAAACAATATTTTCATCAATAATAATTTTCATCACACTTCACACACTTTTTTTTTTAATAATAGGGTTACGATTATTTAAAACTGTACTTTATGAACAACCATTACATTTTTTGACAACAACATCACTTGTTGTAGAATACATTGTACTAAGAGGGCTAAACTATGTTAGATTTAGGGTACATCATTTGGCTTACAATTCAGGAATATGAAATTATGAAATGTTAGGTGTAAGAGCATAAGGCTGTCTAGCTTATACTATAATATAATATGTAGAAATGTATAAGTATATAGTAAAGTAACTAGTATAGAAGAGGTGTAATTGTTTCCATTTTAGGATATTCAGACTAGGTCCAGCGGGTGCGACCTTTGCCGTCTTCTGGACTGTGCGCTGTTGCCTAGCAAGGTGATGGCCAACAGGTTTGGGTGATTGTGGAGTTTCTGCATTAAGCGAGCGCTGCTTCTTTGGATCTCATCCTTCACCCATGGAAACTTGAGAACTTCATGGATGGTGCGGTTATCGTGGAAGATATGTGGCCAGGTGGCGATTCGTAGGGATCTATTTTCAAATGTCTGAATGATAACGACATTCGTCTTGCTCGCGGTTCCCCAGATCTGAATGCCGTAGGTCCAGATTGGGCGTATTATGGCCTTGTAAATAAGGAGCTTCGACGACGTTGGTAGTTTCGACCTACTACCCATAAGCCAGTAAAATGAATTAAGCCGTTCGTTGGCTTTTTTACGCTTCTTAAATTTACGTAGATGGGGCCATTATGTGAGCCTCCTATCTAGGGTAAGCCTCAGATACTTAGGATTGAACTCCTGCGGGATTGGGGTCCGTTGAGGTTGACTGGAGGCAGTTGCCTGGGCGGAGAGAAAATGTGTGGCGGTGGACTTCTCATTGTTAACTGTGATGTTCCATCCCATTTGCCAGTCGTTGAGGAGGTCTAACTGCACTTTCATTATTTCAGCTGCCTCAATGGCGCTATTAGCGGCTGTCAGGAATGCGGTGTCGTCTGCATAAGTTGCTGCCATCAGGTCCGGGCTTTGCAGGGTAGGGAGATCAGCTGTGTACACATTGTACAGGAGCGGACCAAGGACGCTGCGTTGGAGGATTCCGGCTTATGCCTCTCTGAAGGCGGATATGGCCTCGCAGCATCTTACCGCTAATTTACGGTCTTCCTGGAAGGACTTCAGGAACAGGAAGTATGATCGGGGGAGGCCTGTCTTCAGTTTAAGGAGGAGACCGGGATGCCAAACCCGATCGAAGGATTGCTTCACGTGCAGTACTTCTTGGTTTCAAAAGCGTCCAGGTTGGCACGACCCTATGGCACTGCTCAGAAGTTCCATGTTGCCGCCTGATGATCGGGGGGCGGGCCGCCATGTTGCCGCCTGATGAAATTGATGATCGGGGAACAGTCTGGTTTCGTCTAGTACCGGTAGAGCTCTTTTCAGAAACAGAGGTGAGAGCATTATTGGACGGTATGAGGTGAGATTGGCTCCAGGTTTTCCGGGCTTAGGTAACATGGTTACTTGGGCACGATTCCATGTGGATGAAAAGTACCCGATCTCCAAGAATCTATTATATATCCTCGTGTTTAGATGGACACTTGGGGGTGGTACGAACTTTAATGAGATTGCATTAATACTATCATTGCCCGGGGCCTTGTGGTTTTTCATGTTTAAAATCAAAGCGGCTTTCTCCTCTTCCGTAACTGGCGATATCGGGTCTGCGGCAAAAGAGGGCTCGGCTAGGAGTCGGACTCTTTCCGCTGCATCCTCCGGTTAGCAGTTATCGATTGCGTCCACTATCGTCGAACTTGAACCCACGGGAGTATTGGGAGGTCCCGGAGTCGTAGACAAAAACCTTATAGATAATCTGACTGAATTACTTGTACAAGGGTCTGATCGGGGGGAACAGTCGCTTGCTGTGATCAGGATGAGGTCGCTAGGGGTAGCGATGAGCTGAGGTCCAATTGGTTTTCTGCAGCTGTGGTGGTGGTAGGTTGGATCGTAATCCCTCCTGCAGTTGATAGCAACACGCGGAGGCTACGTAGCGGATTGATCCTAGGTACTATGTATTGTTGAGAGGATCTCCGCACACGGAGCTGCACACGGAGCCTACGTAACACTCAGAGGCGTTAGGTAGGGGTGAGAGAATTTCCGGCGGTCCTTGAGTCTGGAGCAACACACGGAAACTACGTAACATATTGGTCCTACTGACGGTCCGGTCCACGGGAGCATCACTCAGCAGCGCTACGTAGGGGCGAAATGCCTACTTGTGGTCCGTTATTCATAGGAGCACACTCGAAGTAGGTTTGTTTTAAGTACCGCACTTGGCACTGAGTAACGAGACGGGTTACCTTTGTGTTCGAAACTATCTTCATTCTCAAAACACAAATCTTATAAATCTGACATATCTATTTCAAATTTAAACACGTCATCTTTAGGAACCCAAACGATTCCTAGTGTTTTTGCTTTGACTTAACCGTTCTGTCGGTTGCAGTAACTTCAAGCGAGTTTGAAAACCACTTTCTCAATTCAAACCCAGCGTTTTGAAGAACCTTAGTTTCTTCAGACTTAATTGTCTTTAGCTCCGCCACGCAACCAGCACCCGTTAACATGTCGTCGATGTAAAAGTCAGACCCAATAACTCTAGCAGCTCGAGGGAATGTATTTTTTGCGGATTCACTCAACCTCTTCAAACACCTTATGGGCAGAAATGGGTGCAGTGCCACAAGTAACGGTGTTGAGCATGCACAATTTCAAGGACTCAGATGGGTCTTTTCTCCACACTATCAACTGGTATCGTCGATCTGCTTCATTCACCATAACTTGACGATGCATCTTTTTTATGTCGGCTACCAGAGCGAATTTGTTTAGCCGAAACCTAAGAAGAGTTGAGTAAAGCTTTTCCTGAATCTAAACACTTCTGTGTGGATGTCTTACAGGACGCATCAAAAACGACTCGTAGTTTGGTCGTTGTACTTTGCGGCCGTAAATCACACTGGTGGGGTATAAAGAAGTGTGGAGACGCAAGAACATCATTGCTTGCAGGGAACATATGGCCTAGGGATTCGTATTCTTCCATGAATTCCAAATACATTTTCTTTAAGTTCGGATCTCGAGATAATCTTCTCTCGAGCGACAGAAAACGGCGTTTGGCTATCTCGACTGAGTTGCCCATAACGCTTGGATCCGACTTAAATGGAAGTCTAACTTCAAATCGACCTGAAGGCAGTATTCTAGTAGTCTTCCGATAATGTTCCTCACATAGCTCTTGTTCTGGCGACAACATCTTTTTAGAAGATGGAACTTCTTCCAACGTCCAGAATTTTTTCAAATTGTTGTCTCTTGACTCTAATATTTCTTCTTGGCAATTCAGGCTAGAGACCGGCGGTTGAGGTGTTGAGGAATTTGCCATATATTTTCCTGATACTATCCACCCAAGGAGAGTTTTGAAGTATGGGATGGTTCGGACCTTTATTTGACCAACGGACAAAAGTTCGAAAATCGACTCAGCTCCAATTAGCATATCTATCCGCAGAGGTTTATAAAAATATGGGTCTGCTAATTCTTTGGTACGGCCAGTTCTTTGGTAGGGTCCAATCTTTCACGTTCACTGACTGGTCAGCCAGTTTTCAAAGTTTTCAAAACCCAAAAGTCGAACGGAAACTCAATACCATTGATTCTCGACTTCACCACGGTGTGTATCTTTTACTTTACTTGTGAATTAGTTTGACCAATATCAAGCAAGTTGATGCCCGATTCCTCCCTACGGATCTGTAAGCGTTGAGCAAGATCTTCAGTAATGAAATTCATTTGTGACCCTGAGTCAAGTAATGCTCAGGCCAATATGTGCTTGCCATTTTTTGTTCGAACGCTTACGATCGACGTTGCTAACAAAACCCTTTTTAAAGACGACGCATGCAAAGCATGTGAAGTAGAAGGGCCATCATTCGTTAACGCTGGAGGAGGATTTTCTGTAGGTGGTGGTAACGCTAAGTTATTTTCAGTCACTGTAAATCGGTGCAGAAGTTTATGGTGCGATCTTGCACAGATTTGGCACATAGTCGATTTGCACTTCGCTACCGTGTGACCTTTTCGCAGACAATTTAAACAGAGGGAGGCTGACTTAACAAACTCAAATTTTGCATTACAGCAAAGCGAGCGAACGGACTGCACTGGGCCAAAAAATGGTCTTGAGCGTTACAATAACTGCAAGCTGGTTTGGGGTTGGCAGAGGAACAAGCCAACGATCTTCTACTAAGTTGCTTGCTAAACCCAGTTATTTCCTGTTTTGGTTGGCCAGTCTCTTCAGCGGACAGGTGCTGGTACCTACGATTTGGTATTTTTTCGAAATCGGACCACAGCGGCAATTTCTCTTAATCCAGTGACTCTTCCCATTTTTGCTTGGTCCCTGGATCCACTCTAATCAAAACTAAATTTATAATCATTGAGTTTGCAATTTTAGTATCATCTCCTATGGATAATAGTGATCCATAAATTGATGAAACAGGGTCGTTGAGACCCCTCAACGACGACGCAGACGGCTGGGAAATTTTCGGAAGGCTGAACAGTTGACTTATTTGGTTCGCAAAGATGAGATATTCGTTATCATAAACTATTTTTAGACTACGATACTTTGTCTATTCTCTCTACTTACCTTTCTACTCCCGCAAATAAATTTTTTTTTTTTTTTTTTTTTTTTTTTTTTTAAAAAATTTCCATCATACTGGCTTTAACCTTTTGGAACCTTTCATATTATGGATCAGTAAATTATATCGATTAGAAAATGCTAGAAATCTGTAACTAGAAATTCGTGAAACAGGTGCAAAGGTCTCATCATAATACATCATATATTCTTTGGTGAACCCCCTTGCAACCAGTCTTGCCTTATATATTAGTAAATTACCATTTTCGACTTGCTTTAAACTAAAAACCCACTTGCAATCAACTATGTTTTCATCCAAAGGCCTTTGCACTAAGCATCATGTATTATTTACAACATGAGAATTTACTTCTTCTTGAATGGCTTCCTCGCACAAGGTTCTGTCATCGCGAAATTTAATTTCCTCTTATGTATTGGGAATATCACTTAAAAATAATTGGGTATTCATAAGTTATTTTTCTAAAAATTTATATGATAATTTTGGTTTATCTCTATTTCTCTCACTGCGTCTGACTTGTTGATTTTTATTTTCTTGAATATTGTATCGGTATTCTCGAGACAAGTGGAATTTTCATTTGAGTTTTCATCAGACTTTAAATCCTTGATTCATTCATTCCCTGTGATGGACTTCTCACGGTGTTTGAAAAACTGTAAGTTTCATTTCATATGATTTTGCTTTTGCTTATGCTTCTGAAAAATGCAGAAGTCGCAGTCGAAGCAAATGTTAAAATCAAAAAGAGACCAAAATCAAAAATCAGCAGCAGCCGCCGCTTTTAAATTTCTTGCTTTCTGCCTTGCTGTTGCTTTTGATCATGAGCATAAGTCAAAGCTTTTGTCGATAGCTGAGGAACCGTTAAGTGATAGCTGATACCTTTATCTACACAAAACTCACGCATTCCATTAGAGAGGTATTCCCTGCCATTATCAATAGTTTTTATTATTAATAGTTGAGGGCGTAATCGGACCACATACGTCAGAATGAACTACGAACAATGGGCGGTCAATATTTTATTTTTTTTAGATTTTTCTAATTTTAGCCTAGATTGCTTTTGGTTAATACTCGCCTCACATATTTCATTTCTATTATCTGCACGTTTTTTATAATTTTTTTATTTCGTTTAATTTCTAAGAATTTCCTACACTAATATGGCTTTCCTTTTATACCACATGCGATATTCTGCATCATTTAAAATTTTGGATGTATATACTTTGCTATTTAAATAAAATTTAACAATCGGTACATTATATTTACATATTCCTTCAAATACCAAGTTACCATTTTTGATTACTTTTATACGATCCGGATTAAATTCGACGGACATTCCAGCATCTAGCATCTTCTTCACGGATAGTAAAATGTGCGGGATTTCCTTGCAAAACAGCACATTTTGTAATGCAATGTTTTTCCCAGAACTGTTAAGACTAACTAGTCATTTAGCAGTAGCATACATAAATTCTTCACGCTTTGCAATCTCAATCGCCACACTTGGATTTATATTCTCATACTCGGAAAATAAAGCTATGTTGTTTACTATGTGATCTGACGCCCCTAAATATAATATGAAATCTACGCCCTCTGTCTTTTCACTGGAATTAGCTAATTTCATCATAAATGCAGAAGCCCAGTGCGGCTGCGTTGCTGCCATCTGAGTCTGACTCTCTCTAACCGCTACGTTCATCATAAATTCAATCGAGCGTTCTGGCTGCGTTGCCGTTGCCATCTGAGCCTGTCTCTCTCTAACATTACTCTGGTCATGAACATTCTGGTTGCCTGCCTTTTTAAGAAGAAACAGTCTTTCTTCATATGGCCTAATTTCCCGCAATGAAAACACTTCAGCTTAGGCTTTGAATTATTCTGAAATGGTTTCTTCACAAATTATGTTATTTTGTTTTAGTATTTGCTATCCCTAGGCTTCCGATTCCCTATAGCCTGCAACACTTTTGCACTTGTGTCCTTACCAACTCCTTTAATTTTATGATCGACAAGCCGAATCTTTACAAAAGCTAATGTTAAATTGCTCTCAGAGAGAGTTTCTATCGCTGTTATTAATCCATCATAACTAGTTGGAAGTGTTAGAAGTAAATGAGACCCATTGTCCATTTCATCTATTTTGGCTCCCGCCGCAACAAACTCAGTAACCAAATCATCAAATAAACGAAAGTGGCTTTCTAGCGGAGTATCACCCTTCAATTTTAAAGACAATAGTTGTTTGCGTAATGAAAGTTGAGATGCCATGTAACGAACTGTTCTTGCTGATCGGTGCTCGCAACAAATGCCGCGGCTAGCTCAAAGAGCTTATGGATCGTTCCACCGAATTTATAGATTCGACGTGACTGCCCGAGCCCAGAAATAACACAGGGTGGTTCGTTTCACAAATGTCCCCTTTATTTATACAATATTTGCACAGGTTGGAAACAAAGTTTACAAAGGGGTGAATCTCACCGCCTGCTCGGCTCGGCCGATCGACCGCTCGTCCTCCCCTCGGTCACCGGTCCCCGTTCCGGGTTGGTGCCAATACACACGCCCCCCCAAAGCTTTCGCTCAGCAGGACGTATGGTCTTGGTGCCTAGCGCCGGTCCGGTTCACGGTTTCCTTCGTTCGGACTCACGTGCTCCAGTCGTCGGGAGTGCTGCTCCCGACCTCCCTCTCCTGTGTGTCGCCGTTGCTTTGGTAGTCGTCGCTGCTCCCGTCGTAGACGCTCCTTCTCTTGTCGCTGCTCCTCTTCTATAGGTGGATCGTTGTTATCCTTGGCTCAAGGGGACTGCCCTTTCGCCGTGGCCGGCACCTAATCCGTGTTGGCGGACCAAGAGGCACACCTCCACGGCGTACGCCGGGCAGGAAGCGCTTCTTAGTGCCTGGCGGCCGGATCAGGGCACGAAGGCCTACCTACCCCACAGGACATGCCCCCGGTTGCGTCTGCCACTCGCCTCCAAACACCATCGTGCATACGCACCGCAGGATCTATGGATGACCAGAGGTTTGGCGTCGCGCTTCCTTTGACTCCAGGCACTACGCTGTGCATACGCTCCAGCGCCTGGATCAGGAGTCTCTTGACTTGACCGGGACGTCCCTGTTTTGTTTTATTGCTGGGCTTGAGTTCCCGAGCTGGCAACCCTCGCTTTACAGGATCACACCAGGTCAAAACGGGCATGAATGGGTAAGGCGTACGCCAGACCGATCCGACGCTCTTGCTATAACACCAGGATACCTGTCGTGTCCGGGAGTAGCCCAACCCGACTCTGTTTACCCTTGGGCTTCAGTTCCGTCGCGGATCCTTTTTCCACTTGCTCCTTGACTTATCCTTTTCCGATGACTCGCGTGCAGCCGCCGGACTTACCCACAGGGGGTCCTTGAGCCAATGATCGTAGATCCTTGCGCACTCGCTTTAATTCTCGCACTTGAGACTGTCGGACTTACCCACGGGGGGTCCTTCAACCTATACTCCTAATTCCTCCAAGGAAACTTTCTCGCTTGAATATTAGACTTACCCACGGGGGGTCTTTCACTCAACTCGGCCAGCTTCCATAGAAGACTCGGTCTCGATTTGCTCCAGGGGCCCTCCTTATATAGCTCCAGAGGCGCCCGATAATCCTTGCAACTCTTTCTTCCTGCCGTTAATCCTTCAGCTTTCTATTCCCGCCGTTAGTCCCTCTTTCCAATGAGTCGCACCGGCGGCTCCCGTTCACACCCCCTTTTCCCCCTTTGGCACCGGCCCGCATCGTTATTATGCCGCGGCATCGGCTTTCTTCCAGGCGCTCCCCCTTTGACCGCCGAGCCGCATTGTTATTATGCCGGGCATTGGCTCTTTTACCGGCATTTTGGCCGCTCCAACTGAATTTCTCTCCTTCTCTCCTATATTTTTTTCTTTTACTCTCCTTCCATTTTTTTCTGCGTCGATAAACTTATCCACCTCCCCCTTCTTCGGGAAAGGGACAGGTCGTTCCCCTTTATTATGTCTCTCTCTATTCGGCTTTGTTTGTAACGATATTAATAATTTTTTTTCCCCTTTTTATACCCTTGCGGTATTATAATTTTGGTCAAAAGTGTGCAACGCAGTGAAGGAGACATCTCCGACCCTATAAAGTATATATATTCTTGATCAGGATCACCTCCTGAGTCGATATAAGCATGTCCGTCTGTCCGTCTGTCCGTCGGTCCGTCTGCCCGTCTGTCTGTCTGTTTCTACGCAAACTAGTCTCTCAGTTTTGAAGCTATCGACTTCAAACTTTGCACACATCCTTCTTTCCTTTGCAGGCAGTATATAAGTCGGAACGGCCGGGATCGGTCAACTATATCCAATAGCTGCCATATAACTGATTGATCGGAAATGCCATAACTTCGTTGTTTTTTAAGTTAAGAAGGATGGGACTTGCTGTGGACTCCTCTTTTAGCAGACTTATTCGATCTGCCAAATTTCATAAGGATCGGCCGACTATATCCAATAGCTGCCATATAACTGATTGATCGGAAATGCCATAACTTCGTTGTTTTTGAAGTTAGGAGGATGGGACTTGCTGTGGACTCTTCTTTTAGCAGACTTCCTATAGCTGCTATATAACTGATTGATCGGAAATGCCATATCTCTGTTTTTTTTTAAGTTAGAAGACTGGGACTTTGTATGGATTCTACTTTCGGCAAACTAATCTGATCTGCCGAGTTTTATAAGCATCGGCCGACTATATAAGATCCGATATATATCTAATAATATAAGCTGCCACATATCTGCAAGGGTATATCAACTTCGGCTCCGCCCGAAGTTAGCTTTCCATTCTTGTTTTTTGATGTTTCCATCCCATTTTAAGGTTTTTTATACCCTTGCAGAGGGTATTATAATTTTGGTCAAAAGTGTGCAACGCAGTGAAGGAGACATCTCCGACCCTATAAAGTATATATATTCTTGATCAGGATCACCTCCTGAGTCGATATAAGAGCCTGTCCGTCTGTCCGTCTGTCTGTCTGTTTCTACGCAAACTAGTCTCTCAGTTTTAAAGCTATCGACTTCAAACTTTGCACACATCCTTCTTTCCTTTGAGGCAGTATATAAGTCGGAACGGCGGGATCGGTCAACTATATCCTATAGCTGCCATATAACTGATTGATCGGAAATGCCATAACATCGTTGTTTTTCAAGTTAGACGGATGGAACTTGCTGTGGACTCTTCTTTTAGCAAACCTATTCGATCTGCCAAATTTCATAAGGATCGGCCGACTATTTCCTATAGCTGCCATATAACTGATTGATCGGAAATGCCATATCTCTGTTGTTTTTAAAGTTATAAGGTTGGGACTTGCTGTGGACTCTTCTTTTAGAGACTTATTCGATCTGCCAAATTTCATAAGGATCGGTCGACTATATCCTATAGCTGCCATATAACTGATTGATCGGAAATGCCATATCTCTGTTGTTTTTTAAGTTAGAAGACTGGGACTTTGTATGGATTCTACTTTCGGCAACCTAATTTGATCTGCCGAGTTTTATAAGGATCGGCCGACTATATAAGATGAGGGGGGGGGGGGGGGGGGGGGGGGGGGGGGGGGGGGGGGGGGGGGGGGGGGGGGGGGGGGGGGGGGGGGGGGGGGGGGGGGGGAGGGAATGATGATATATATTAATAATTTAAGCTGCCACATATCTGCAAGGGTATATCAACTTCGGCTCCGCCCGAAGTTAGCTTTCCATTCTTGTTTTTTTCTTAAGTTCACCTTTAACTCATTTATCTTTTTGTACACAAAGAAAAATCCCAGTGTTTCCTTTTGTATCTTTTTTTTGTTGTGTACATATTATTATTTTCTTCCTTTGTGTTTTTTTTTTGTTTTCTCTTTTTTTTCTTGTTTTTTTTATTTGTGCACATATAATTTTTTTTTTCGTGTTTCCTAGAATTGGCCTCGGCGGCCTCTTCTCCGGACACGACGTTTGCCGCTCCAGTCATCACCGTGGCCAACTTTAATCTGTCCCTCGCTAGCTGCCTCGGACTCCTCCTACTCCCGGCTCCTCCTGGAAGCCGCCTGGAATAGTTCCGTTCTTGCGGCTCCTATATCCAGTTCCATAATCCCGTTTTGCCTCTTCTCCTCATTCCTTTTATTTCGTTTGCACATACTCTCCCCTTTTTGTTGGCACCTATTTCCTTTG
Source organism: Drosophila monieri (assembly GCA_035047585.1). Lineage (NCBI taxonomy): Eukaryota > Metazoa > Arthropoda > Insecta > Diptera > Drosophilidae > Drosophila > Drosophila monieri. The sequence goes on from JAWNPJ010000024.1 coordinate 78,018, forward strand.
GGTTTCCTTTTTTTTTTTTTGTTTTGTTTTCCTTTATGTTTACGCATGTGGCGCCGACTCCTCTGCTTGGGCTTTTAGCTTTTGTGTGTCCTCCTTTTTTTCTTTGTGCCGACGCGACGTAGCACAACCATCACTGGCAATATGAAATTCTCCACCGTGTACGGCCCGCCGTATCTTGGCGCTAATTTCGGCGCGAACCCATCGGCTGCTTTTGACAGATGGTGCTCTGTAACGCTACCAGTTTATTGATAGCGGCCGAATTAAAACAGGTTCAATTTTAATTTCAATATTTATTTGGAGTAATTCCGCGCAATATAACCAAGTAGCGGCCCGTAAATATCAACACCAAAAACACAACAGAACTAAGCTTGGGCGCAGAAGCTCTACCAAAGCTCCCAAAAGCGCATGCGCTACAAATAACAAAGAATATGCGAAACTGGGAGACAGAAAGACGCAAATCAATGCCGCTGCAGCTAAACAATTATCAATATTCCAATTGGTTTTGTTGGTTACTGCTTAGCCAAACATGCTCTTTTGCCCATACTATGTCGCCAATTTTTGGCCTCCACTGCCGCCTCCTCAGATTGTAGTCTGCATCAACTCAGGCCACTGCTCGTCCCATGTCCTCTGATCCTCTCCTGCAAACTGGGCGATCATTGTCTTGACCGTTCGGTTCACCCTTTCCGTTGGATTTTCCTGTGGCATGTATGGTGCGGTAAATTGAACTCCGAGTTCCTCGAGGAATTTTTTGAAACTCCTACTGGTGAACTGGACCCCATTATCCGTTATCATCACCTTTGGCACCCCATACCTAGCGATAATCCTTTCGCGTATTGCCTTCTGCAGCGCCTCAGTGGTTGCTTTCCGCATTGGAACCATCTCCGTCCATTTTGAGAATCGATCAATCAAAACCAACAACATGGTGTTTCCATGTTGGACCTCGGCAATGGTCCTTCGAAATCCGCACATACCGTCGCCCATGGTTCCTCTGGGATCTGTGTCAGCATTTTCCCTGCAGCCTGCATTTGATTTTGTTTGTCCCGCATGCACGTTTCGCACTGTCTGATCCTTATGTCCCTTTGCATCCCTGGCCAGAAGTACCTTGCTACTATTCGCGCAATTGATTTTCTTCCGCCTAGATGTCCCGCTGTCGGTGCGTCGTGGTTCTCCCTTTGCACCTGCTGTCTCATATTAATTGGCACACACAACTTCCATGATGCCACTTCTTCGCTTTCGGCTCTGTGTGGAACATGTCGGTAAATCAGGCCTGCCTCTTCTATGTATTCTGGATATTTCTGTGGGTTATCATCGGCTGGCGGGATAGTGCATCTGCAACCACATTCAGCTTCCCTTTCCTGTAGCTGATAACATAATCGTATTGTTGCAGCTCAAATACCCATCTTGCAATCCTTCCCAGTGGGCTCTCTATATTATTTAGCCATTTTAGTGCCATATGGTCCGTGATCACGTCGAACTTGTACCCCTCCAGGTATGGTCTCATCTGCCGAATTGCCCATATTATGGCTAGGCATTCTTTCTCCGTCGCCGAGTAATTTTTTTCCGCTCCTATCAGCGTCCGACTGGCGTAAGCGACCACTCGCTCGCCCTCATCCGTGTCCTGCGTCAGCACTGCACCCACGCCGTAGTCGCTAGCGTCTGTTTGCAGCACAAATTTCTTTGAGAAATCCGGGCATGCCAGTACTGGATCCTCTGCCAATCGTGACTTTAGCTTCTCAAACGCCTCTTGATGTCTGGCCGTCCATTCCCACTTTGTCCCTTTTTGTAGGAGATCGTTTAATGGTTTCGCGACCCCTGCGAAGTCTGGGACGAATCGCCGATACCACGACGCCATACCAATGAACTGACGTACCCCCTTCACGTTTGTTGGGGGTTTCAATTCCGTAATCGCCGCAACCTTGACGGGATCCATGCCAATTCCCTGACTTGTAATCCGATGGCCCAGGTACAGTAGCTCTTCTCTGAAGAAATGGCACTTGTCCGTGTTTATCCTTAAGTTAGCCGCCTTCAGTCTTCGGAACACTTCCTTTAAGTTTGCCATATGCTCCTCCCTTGTGCGTCCGATCACGATGATGTCATCTTGATACGCAAACGCGTGCGGCGCCATATCCGGGCCTATAACCTGGTCCAAAGCCCTTTGGAAAGTTGCCGATGCTGAATGTAAACCGAACGGCATCACCTTCCACTGGTACAGACCTTTTCCTGGTACCGTAAAAGCCGTGTACTTTCTGCTTCCCTCCTCCAGTGGGATTTGCCAATAGCCGTCCTTAAGATCGAGGCTGCTGAAAAACTTTGCTTCCCTTAGTTGCTCCAGTATGAAGTTTATTCGTGTCATCGGGTACGCATCTTTTACCGATTTTGCGTTTATTTGTCGGAAATCCACGCACATTCTCCATTGACCCTTTTTCTTCTTTACCATAATGATGGGTGAGCTATAAGCACTATTCGAAGGCTCGATGCATCCCTTTTCCAGCAGCTCTTCTACCCTCGCATTGATCTCCCCCTGTATTTTGCGGTTCTTCGGATAGTATCTTTGTTTTATGGGGATGTCGTCCTTCATAGTGATCCTGTGCTGCGTAACGTTCGAACAACCCTTCTGGTTTGTGAACGCCACTAGCTCCTCCTCAATGAACGTTTTGTCCCGCTCGCTCTCCCATTCCTTCGATGATCCAGTCACTGCTATCGACAGCCTATCCTCCAGGCATCCGCCCAAGCTTTCTCTTCTCGGGATCGTGCCTTGGTGGCCTGCGCATGTTATTGTTGTGCCAAATCCTGCGAGGATATCCCATCCTAGCACCGCGCTGTCTCCCATGCCTGGCAACACCAACATATTTAGTTTGTTTTCCATGTTGCCAAAGCTTACCGACGTCTGGAGTACCTTTCGAGTTTACGTATGGCTCCCATTGGCCAACTTTATCAGTCTCCTTGTTGAATTTCGCTCTCCGGCGATTTCCGGGTTCTCCGCTAGCTTCTCAGAAATGAAGCTAGCCGTTGCCCCGGTGTCTTTCATGGCCTTAACTTCTGCTCCTCCGACCTTGACGACCGCCGACAATTGCTGATCGTCTCCTGATAATCCTCCAACTAGTTTTGATAATCCTCCAACCTCCAACTCACCTCGCGATCTCTGCCTTCCTCTCTACGGCTGAAATCGCTGCGCGTTTCCCGATCTTTGGCAGCACTCTGTGCTCCTTACCCCTATTGCGCCGCACATTCTGCAGAACAAAATTCTGGGGCAGTTAATCCCACTTACCCCCTTAGTTCTCACCCCCTTTTCCCCCCTTTGGCCACCGGCTCGCATCGTTATTATGCCGCGGCAGCGCCTTTCTTCCAGGCGCTCCCCCCGCGCTCACCCTTTGTCCACCGGCCCGCATTGTTACTAAGCCGGGCATTGGGTCTTCTACCGGCGCTTCCCCCATGCTCCCCCTTTGGCAACCGGCCCGCCAAAGGCATTATTGTGCCGGGCATCGGCCCTTTTACCGGCGCTTCCCCCGCGCTCCCCCTTTTGCCGCTCCTACTGCATTTCTCTCATTCCGTACTTTCTAAGCACCTCGGCCACCGCGGCCGCTAACGGACAGGTCGTTTCCCTTCACCGCCTCTTTCTATTTTGCTTTGTTTTAAATAATTTTTTCCCTTTTTTGTTCTTGATGTTTTCAGCCCATTTTAATTTTTATTATCTTTCTGTACACAAGGAAAAATCCCAGTATGTTCATTTTTTCGATCTCTTTTTTTTTTTTGTACATATTATTATTTTCTTCCTTTTCTTTTCTTCTTCTTCTTATTTGTTTTTGTTTTCTCTTGTTTTTTTAAACATATTATTTATTATTTTTTTTGTGTTAATTTTTTTTTTTGTAGAATATTATATATATATATTTTTTTTAAATTCCATTTTTTTTCTTTTGTATTTTCTTTATATATTCCTTTTTTCTTTCTTTTTTTTAATTCCATTTTTGTATTTTTCCCCCCTTTGCCCGTTTGTGTGTGCGTTTTTTTTTATTAGAAGTCTTCGCATTCATTTATTTAACTCCATATTTATTTCCAAATTTTTCACTTCGTTTTTTTTTTATTCTCCTTTTTTTTTTGTTATTTATTATTTTTTTTCTGTTTTCTTTTCTTTTTTTGTTTTTGCCCGCTATTTGCGGGCGACGCGAATCCCGTTCGAGCCCCCGCGCACCCGAAATCACTCGCCGCAGACCTGCCACACCACACTCCCACCTGCCTTCTTCCATCGTCGCCTCTCTTCCTCTTCCACTTTGCGTCGCAGCTTCGGCAGCCTCTCGAGCGCCGGCCTTGCTGCCGGGGTCGACCCATGGCCCCCGAGTCCACGGCTCCACGGCCCCATCAAATCTCCTCCGATGGGCCGACGGACATCCCATCCGGGATGTATACCGACGAGCTCCACGTCGCTCTCGTCCGATGATATTACCGGTGTTGCGCTGCGTGTTGAATCCATCTCCTTTGCCTTTTTAGAAGCATAAATTTCGGCCGCCTGGAATAGTTCCGTTCTTGCGGCTCCTATGTCCAGTTCCATAATCCCGTTTTGCCTCTCCTCCACATTCCTTTTCTTCGTTTGCACATACTCTCCTCTTTTTGTTGGCACCTATTTCCTTTGGGTTTCTTTTTTTTTATACCCTTGCAGAGGGTATTATAATTTTGGTCAAAAGTGTGCAACGCAGTGAAGGAGACATCTCCGACCCTATAAAGTATATATATTCTTGATCAGGATCACCTCCTGAGTCGATATAAGCATGTCCGTCTGTCCGTCTGTCTGTCTGTTTCTACGCAAACTAGTCTCTCAGTTTTAAAGCTATCGACTTCAAACTTTGCACACATCCTTCTTTCCTTTGCAGGCAGTATATAAGTCGGAACGGCCGGGATCGGTCAACTATATCCTATAGCTGCCATACAACTGATTGATCGGAAATGCCATAACTTCGTTGTTTTTTAAATTAGAAGGATGGGACTTGCTGTGGACTCCTCATTTAGCAGACTTATTCGATCTGCCAAATTTCATAAGGATCGGCCGACTATATCCTATATCTGCCATATAACTGATTGATCGGAAATGCCATATCTCTGTTGTTTTTTAAGTTAGAAGACTGGGACTTTGTATGGACTCTACTTTCGGCAAACTAATTTGATCTGCCGAGTTTTATAAGGATCGGCCGACTATATCCTATAGCTGCCATATAACTGATTGATCGGAAATGCCATATCTCTGTTGATTTTTAAGTTAGAAGACTGGGACTTTGTATGGACTCTACTTTCGGCAAACTAACTTGATCTGCCGAGTTTTATAAGGATCGGCCGACTATATAAGATCCGATATATATCTAATAATATAAGCTGCCACATATCTGCAAGGGTATATCAACTTCGGCTCCGCCCGAAGTTAGCTTTCCATTCTTGTTTTTCTTTTAATATATATATTTTTTTTTGTGTTTACTTCTTTGTTTACGCCTGTGGCGCCGACTCCTCTTTTTGGGCTTTCAGCTCACTTATGTGTGCCCTTCTTTATTTCTTTGTACCGCTGCGACGTAGCACGACAATCACTGGCGATATGAAATTCGCCACCGTGTATGGCCCGCCGTATCTTGGCGCTAATTTCGCCGCGAACCCTTCAGATGCTTTTGATAGATGGTGCTCTTTTGCCCATACTATGTCACCAATTTTTGGGCTCCACTGCCGCCTCCTCAGATTGTAGTGCCTAGCTTGCTCCTGCGCCGCTCTCTCCATGTTCCTCCAGCTCAAACACTTCTTGTAGCTTCTTTGCATTCTCTGAGGGCGTGGTTTGTGATGCTCCCGTCCCCAATGCCTCTTCATCGTATAACGCCTTCGGCATAACTTGGGTGGAATAATTTAAATTTCAGTCCCAGCGGTGAAGCAGTCTCAGTTCTATAAACCCCGGAAAAAAACAGGCAGTGACCGTCAGGCTTGAAAGTACAAAGGACCAAATATATATCTATTAATCCATTACCTCTTTCTCATTTCGCTAAAATTGTCATATTGCGTTTCTTCGAAAAACGTAACATCTTTGGAATTTTTACGATGTAACTAGGTATGTTTTACGTTTGTAGCCCTTATTCCGAGCTATTTCCGAGATTGGCGATCCCTGGTACCCATTTGGATTGGCTCTGATATTTCTCATGTTTCTATTCCAAAAATAACAAGCGGGCTATGATTGTTATTTTAAAATGTCTACCTCACCAGGCTGTACCCGTTCTGACTTTAGTTACACATATCGGTTGTAGAGTTAACAACAAAAAATTTCCAGTGATAAATTTTTGCGATAGATTTGTAGTTTTTTCTTTCAATATATATTGTTTTTACAAAATTTGTAGTTATTTTCATAGTGGCCTGAAAAATTTTTGTTTTTAATACTTTTATAAATTTTTTAATTTTTAAAAATTTTCTTTCGTCATGTATTTTAAAATCTTTTTGCCCTCTTCAGATGGATCCGACCGTGCTTCATTGGTAAGTAGGCGATAACCACAAGTTATATATCTTAAATTGGACTTGCGGAGATAATCAAGTCCCAGTTGACAAATGAAAGCCTACTTCAAAGGGAACTTGTTGGACGACGATTTCAGCTTTCCACCGTCTCGGACGAACTCAGCAAGAAGGATTTCCACTTGACAGTGATGCCATCGCGACTCAGATATCAAGGTTTATTTCGGGAATAAAATGATGTGTTGTTTAAGGTGCTTTCCGGAGCTAGCTTGCGGAGCCCCAGATGTGCATGTCGCACGATTTTGATTGGTAGAATAAAGGGAGGAGTGCCAGGACAAGTTCTTCGCAACTTTGAAAAGTTTGGGAGCTTTAGCTTTGTGCCTTGGATAGTTGTGGACTGAATGATAGTCAGCCGAGAACTAACGGCAGTTCGTTTATGGTAAACGATGAATTAGACAATTTGATCAGAGCAGTGGTGAAAATCATGTGATGTAAAATGTGGATGAAAACAGAGATTCTGAACCACCGTATAGTCTGCCAGAGGATGGAGATTCGGAGTTATATTGTCAACGACAATAATCCAGTGATGAATTCGATTGCCTATGAAGTTTTTGTGTTTGAGAATTGCGATCGAGATAGTAAAATTTTCGGAGTGTAGCTGAGTGGCCTAGATCTCTTATGTTGTAAGCAGGATTTAGATTAGAATGGACTCTGCAAGCATGAGTCATGTGCCGCCCTAAGGTGTTCGACCTTTATTAAGCACTTTCAGTTAGTCCGATGCTCCTTTGTATTACCAATGGTTGTAAAAGAATCGTTATGTCGAATATTCAGCGTTTTTGAATGCCAAAACTCCGGCCTAAGTACTTCAAAGTGGTGTGTGGTTAGCAAGAACAAGTTAAGTTCTTGTAGTATAGATTATGCTTCAAAAGCTGTATATAGCGACACATCTAAATGGAAATTCCGTCTATATAGACAAAGAGTCGAAGGAATTTTAATCAACATTGCAACCAGATCAAGTACATGCTATGGCATCTATTTTTGACTTTTGCCATTTTGCCACGAGTGCATAAAGGAATGACGAAAGTATAGTGCTAATATTGGAAGTGTACACTAGGATTAGTCAACAAAATTTTCGTTTATATTCAAAAGTTTTAGGATTCAAAAAATTAGTATAGTTGGTTTCAATAAATTTAAATTTTTGGTCACCAAATAGTCAAAAAATTAAAATTAAAAACTTGGTATTCAAAAATATTTTATACTTAAATTACCTAAAATTATTAATTTTTTATCATTTACACAAAAATATTAATATATGCTATTGAATTAAATTATGAAACATAATCAAGAAAGAAAAAGGAAGAAATAGCTTTGCCATTTAAATCTGGAAATCTGATTATATCAGTGAATGCAACAAATATAATAACATTGAACCAGCTGCCAATAGAAGCTGGTACATCCTGAAAATTGATTTGGAACGGAGAATATGATATATCGATCAGAATCTACACTCAAGGAGCTGTAGCAGGGCGTTATGAAAGTAAACCTTAGTGTTAAGCAAGTAATTTAAGCTATGTACGAGAATGCGTCAGAGAATGCGAGATAAATCTAAACTACTATATTTATCGGAAAATCCAAACGGCTGATCACCTACTCCTTCATGGAGAATTGGTCAAAGCTTTCGGTGAAAGAACCTGTCACCAAGATTACCACCACCAAGCAGATTGTTCTGCTTAGGGCCCTTTTCAGGGCCACAAGAATATAAAAGAGATGAAAGTTCAATTGTGTATATTAATTTAATTTTATTAATTTTAAAGAGATGAGTTGTTTGAAGATAGAAGTTGGAACTTTATATTATCTGGCTTCGAAAATGGCGAGTATCGTCGAGTGGAATGAGTAGTAAGGCAGTGGATCTCGACCTATAAAGTTATATTTCTTGATCAGGATCACCTCCTGAGTCGATATAAGCATGTCCGTCTGTCCGTCTGTCTGTCTGTTTCTACGCAAACTAGTCTCTCAGTTTTAAAGCTATCGACTTCAAACTTTGCACACATCCTTCTTTCCTTTGCAGGCAGTATATAAGTCGGAACGGCCGGGATCGGTCAACTATATCCTTAGCTGCCATACAACTGATTGATCGGAAATGCCATAACTTCGTTGTTTTTTTTAGAAGGATGGGACTTGCTGTGGACTCCTCATTTAGCAGACTTATTCGATCTGCCAAATTTCATAAGGATCGGCCGACTATATCCTATATCTGCATATAACTGATTGATCGGAAATGCCATATCTCTGTTGTTTTTTAAGTTAGAAGACTGGGACTTTGTATGGCTCTACTTTCGGCAAACTAATTTGATCTGCCGAGTTTTATAAGGATCGGCCGACTATATCCTATAGCTGCCATATAACTGATTGATCGGAAATGCCATATCTCTGTTGATTTTTAAGTTAGAAGACTGGGACTTTGTTGGACTCTACTTTCGGCAAACTAACTTGATCTGCCGAGTTTTATAAGGATCGGCCGACTATATAAGATCCGATTTTCTATAATTAAGCTGCCACATATCTGCAAGGGTATTCAACTTCGGCTCCGCCCGAAGTTAGCTTTCCATTCTTGTTTTTCTTTTAATTTTTTTTTTTTGTGTTTACTTCTTTGTTTACGCCTGTGGCGCCGACTCCTCTTTTTGGGCTTTCAGCTCACTTATGTGTGCCCTTCTTTTTTCTTTGTCCGCTGCGACGTAGCACGACAATCACTGGCGATATGAAATTCGCCACCGTGTATGGCCCGCCGTATCTTGGCGCTAATTTCGCCGCGAACCCTTCAGATGCTTTTGATAGATGGTGCTCTTTTGCCCATACTATGTCACCAATTTTTGGGCTCCACTGCCGCCTCCTCAGATTGTAGTGCCTAGCTTGCTCCTGCGCCGCTCTCTCCATGTTCCTCCAGCTCAAACACTTCTTGTAGCTTCTTTGCATTCTCTGAGGGCGTGGTTTGTGATGCTCCCGTCCCCAATGCCTCTTCATCGTTAACGCCTTCGGCTAACTTGGGTGGAATACATTTAAATTTCAGTCCCAGCGGTGAAGCAGTCTCAGTTCTATAAACCCCGGAAAAAAACAGGAGTGACCGTCAGGCTTGAAAGTACAAAGGACCAATTGATTCTTTAATCCATTACCTCTTTCTCATTTCGCTAAATTGTCATATTGCGTTTCTTCGAAAAACGTAACATCTTTGGAATTTTTACGATGTAACTAGGTATGTTTTACGTTTGTAGCCCTTATTCCGAGCTATTTCCGAGATTGGCGATCCCTGGTACCCATTTGGATTGGCTCTGATATTTCTCATGTTTCTTTCCAAAAACTCAATCAGCGGGCTTGATTGTTATTTTAAATGTCTACCTCACCAGGCTGTACCCGTTCTGACTTTAGTTTACACATATCGGTTGTAGAGTTAACAACAAAAAATTTCCAGTGATAAATTTTTGCGATAGATTTTAGTTTTTTCTTTTCAATATTTTGTTTTACAAAATTTGTAGTTATTTTCATAGTGGCCTGAAAAATTTTTGTTTTTATACTTTTTAAATTTTTTAATTTTTAAAAATTTTCTTTCGTCATGTATTTTAAAATCTTTTTGCCCTCTTCAGATGGATCCGACCGTGCTTCATTGGTCAAGTATGGCGATAACCACAAGTTTTCATTTAAATTGCGACTTGCGGAGATAACTCAAGTCCCAGTTGACAAACTGAAAGCCTACTTCAAGGGAACTTGTTGGACGACGACTTTCAGCTTTCCACCGTTCGGACGAACTCAGCAAGACAGGATTTCCACTTGACAGTGATCGCCATCGCGACTCAGATTCAAGGTTTATTTCGGGAATAAAATATGTGTTGTTTAAGGTGCTTTCCGGAGTAGCTTGCGGACCGCCCCAGATGTGCATGTCGCACGATTTTGATTGGCTACGAATAACAGGGAGGAGTGCCAGGACAAGTCTTCGCAACTTTGAAAGTTCTGGGAGCTTTGCTCTTGTGCCTTGCGATCTGTTGTGGACTGAATGATAGTAGCCGAGAACTAACGGCAGTTCGTTTTGGTACGACTCTGAATTAGACAATTCTGATCAGAGCAGTGGTTGTAACAATCCATGTGATGTAAAATGTTGCGATGAAAACAGAGATTCTGAACCACCGTCTCAATTGTCTTGCCAGAGGATCGGAGATTCGGAGTTTATTGTCAACGACAATAATCCAGTGACTGCAACTTCGATTGCCTCATGAAGTTCTTTGTGCTACAATTTGAGAATTGCGAATACGCAGTAGCCTAAAATTTTCGGAGTGTACGCCTGCAGTCGGCCTAGACTGCTCCTTAATGATTGTAAGCCAGGATTTAGATACTCAGAACTGGACTCTGCAAGCCATGAGCTCCATGTGCCCGCCCTACAGGTGTTCGACCTTTATTAAGCACTTTCAGTTAGTCCGATGCTCCTTTGTATTACCAATGGTTGTAAAAGAATCGTTATGTCGAATATTCAGCGTTTTTGAATGCCAAAACTCCGGCCTAAGTACTTCAAAGTGGTGTGTGGTTAGCAAGAACAAGTTAAGTTCTTGTAGTATAGATTATGCTTCAAAAGCTGTATATAGCGACACATCTAACATGGAAATATCCGTCTATATAGACAAAGAGTCGAAGGAATATATTAATCAACATTGCAACCAGATCAAGTACATGCTATGGCATCTATTTTGATTTTGCCATTTTGCCACGAGTGCATAAAGGAATGACGAAAGTATAGTGTAATATTGGAAGTGTACATAGGTTAGTCAACAAAATTTTCGTTATTTCAAAGTTTTAGGATTCAAAAATTAGTATAGTTGGTTCATAATTTAAATTTGGTACCAATAGTCAAAAATTCTAAAATTGGTATTCAAAATTTTTATTTAATTATTTTTAATTTTTTTATTAAAAATTTAATTTTATTGAATTATTATGAAAATAATCAAGAAAGAAAAAGGAAGAAATAGTTTGCATTTAATTGGAATCTGATTTATCAGTGAATGAACAAATATATAACATTGAACCAGTGCCAATAGAAGCTGGTACATCCTGAAAATTGATTTGGAACGGAGAATATGATATATCGTCAGAATCTACACTCAAGGAGCTGTAGCAGGGCGTTATGAAAGTAAACCTTAGTGTTAAGCAAGTAATTTAAGCTATGTACGAGAATGCGTCAGAGAATGCGAGATAAATCTAAACTACTATATTTATCGGAAAATCCAAACGGCTGATCACCTACTCCTTCATGGAGAATTGGTCAAAGCTTTCGGTGAAAGAACCTGTCACCAAGATTACCACCACCAAGCAGATTGTTCTGCTTAGGGCCCTTTTCAGGGCCACAAGAATATAAAAGAGATGAAAGTTCAATGTGTGTATATTAATTTAATTTTATTAATTCTTAAAGAGATGAGTTGTTTGAAGATAGAAGCTTGGAACTTTATATTATCTGGCTTCGAAACATGGCGAGTATCCCGTCGAGTCGGACACGCTTGAGTTCACTGCCAGCATCAACTCAGGCCAGTGCTCGTCCCATGTCCTCTGATCCTCGCCTGCAAACTGGGCGTTCATTGTCTTGACCGTTCTGTTCGCCCTTTCCGTTGGATTTTCCTGCGGCGTGTACGGTGCGGTGAATTGATGCCGAACTCCGAGCACCTCGACAAAATTTTTGAAGCTTCTACTGGTGAACTAGACCCCATTATCCGTTATCATCACCTTTGGCACTCCGTATCTAGCAATAATTCTTTCGCGGATTGCCTTCTGAAGCGCCTCCGTGGTTGCTTTTCGCATCGGAATCATCTCCGTCCATTTTGAAAATCGATCAATCAAAACCAATAACATGGTGTTTCCATGCTTGGACCTTGGCAACGGTCCTACGAAATCTGCACATACCGTCGCCCATGGTTCCTCTGGGATCTGTGTCAGCATTTTCCCTGCAGCCTGCATTTGATCTGGCTTGTACCGCATGCACGTTTCGCACTGTCTGACATACTTTCTTATGTCCCTTTGCATCCCTGGCCAGAAGTACCTTGCTACTATTCGCGCAATTGATTTTCTTCCGCCTAGATGTCCCGCTGTCGGTGCGTCGTGGTTCTCCTTTAGCACCTGCTGTCTCATGTTGATCGGCACACACAACTTCCATGATGCCACTTCTTCGCTTCCGGCTCTATGTGGCACATGTCGATAAATCAGGCCTGCCTCTTCTATGTACTCTGGATATTTCTGTGGGTTTTCTCCTATTTTCCTCTTCAGTGCGCTTATCCACATGCATTCGACGTCTTCGCTTGCTGTGGCACTCCTCAGCTTTGCCATCATCGGCTGGCGGGATAGTGCATCTGAAACCACATTCAGCTTCCCTTTCCTGTAGCTGATAACATAATCGTATTGTTGCAGCTCAAATACCCATCTTGCAATCCTTCCCAGTGGGCTCTCTATATTATTTAGCCATTTTAGTGCCATATGGTCCGTGATCACGTCGAACTGGTACCCCTCCAGGTATGGTCTCATCTGCCGAATTGCCCATATTATGGCTAGGCATTCTTTCTCCGTCGCCGAGTAATTTTTTTCCGCTCCTATCAGCGTCCGACTGGCGTAAGCGACCACTCGCTCGCCCTCATCCGTGTCCTGCGTCAGCACTGCACCCACGCCGTAGTCGCTAGCGTCTGTTTGCAGCACAAATTTCTTTGAGAAATCCGGGCATGCCAGTACTGGATCCTCTGCCAATCGTGACTTTAGCTTCTCAAACGCCTCTTGATGTCTGGCCGTCCATTCCCACTTTGTCCCTTTTTGTAGGAGATCGTTTAATGGTTTCGCGACCCCTGCGAAGTCTGGGACGAATCGCCGATACCACGACGCCATACCAATGAACTGACGTACCCCCTTCACGTTTGTTGGGGGTTTCAATTCCGTAATCGCCGCAACCTTGACGGGATCCATGCCAATTCCCTGACTTGTAATCCGATGGCCCAGGTACAGTAGCTCTTCTCTGAAGAAATGGCACTTGTCCGTGTTTATCCTTAAGTTAGCCGCCTTCAGTCTTCGGAACACTTCCTTTAAGTTTGCCATATGCTCCTCCCTTGTGCGTCCGATCACGATGATGTCATCTTGATACGCAAACGCGTGCGGCGCCATATCCGGGCCTATAACCTGGTCCAAAGCCCTTTGGAAAGTTGCCGATGCTGAATGTAAACCGAACGGCATCACCTTCCACTGGTACAGACCTTTTCCTGGTACCGAAAAACCCGTGTACTTTCTGCTTCCCTCCTCCAGTGGGATTTGCCAATAGCCGCCCTTAAGATCAAGGCTGCTGAAAAACTTTGCTTCCCTTAGTTGCTCCAGGATGAAGTTTATTCGTGGCATCGGGTACGCATCTTTTACCGATTTGGCGTTTGGTCGGAAATCCACGCACATTCTCCATTGACCCTTTTTCTTCTTTACCATAACGATGGGTGAGCTATAAGCACTATTCGAAGGCTCGATGCATCCTCTTTCCAGCAGCTCTTCTACCTTCGCATTGATCTCCCCCTGTATTTTGGGGTTCTTCGGATAGTATCTTTGTTTTATGGGGATGTCGTCCTTCATAGTGATCCTGTGCTGCGTAACGTTCGAACAACCCTTTTAGTTTGTGAACGCTACTAGCTCCTCCTCAATGAATCTTTTGTCCCGCTCGCTCTCCCATTCCTCCGATGATCCTGTCACTGCTATCGATAGCCTATCCTCCAGGCACCCGCCCCATCGTTCTCTTCTCGGGATCGTGACTTGGTGGCCTGCGCATGTTATTGTTGTCCCATCCTAGCACCGCGCTGTCTCCCATGCCTGGCAACACCAACATATTTAGTTTGTTTTCCATGTTGCCAAAGCTTACCGTCGTCTGGAGTACCGTTCGAGTTTCCGTATGGCTCCCATTGGCCAACTTTATCAGTCTCCTTGTTGAATTTCGCTCTCCGGCGATTTCCGGGTTCTCCGCTAGCTTCTCAGAAATGAAGCTAGCCGTTGCCCCGGTGTCTATCATGGCCTTAACTTCTGCTCCTCCGACCTTGACGACCGCCGACAATTGCTGATCGTCTCCTGATAGTCCTCCAACTAGTTTTGAGAGGCAGCACCTCGCGATCTCTGCCTTCCTCTCTACGGCTGAGATCGCTGCGCGTTTCCTGATCTTTGGCAGCACTCTGTGCTCCTTACCCCTATTGCTCCACACATTCTGCAGAACAAACTTCTGGGGTTCCTGCACCCACTCGCCCAATGGCCCATTCCTCCACACCTGTTGCATGCCTGCGCCGGGTTCTCGACATGTCCTTGTCTCGGCGTTGCTGCCCATTGCTGATTTGGCTGTTGCTGTTCGTGGCTTGTACCCCATTGCTGGTACGTTTGTTACCTTGGGCCCCAGCCCAGTGTATATTCGGTTGTTGCTGTCTGGGGTTTGCAACCCATTGCTGACTCGTCTGTTGCTGTACCATATGCCTCTGCCCTTCTGCCTGCCATTTCTGCCTCCATCCTTGTCCTGGGGGCTGTGTCGCTCTGGCGGGTCCTGATGCGGTTCATCCTTCTGCCATTTATTTTCGGTCGCCGGCTGTTTGCGATCCCAGTGTGGTTCAATGGAGGCTTGCCTGTTAAACGCCTCTTCTTCTTGGGCTAACTCCTCAAACTCCTCGGCTAGGCGCATTACTTCTTCCAGCGACGCGCATGCATATGGCCTCATGAACATTTTCATGCGTGGTATGCAGTTCTCCACAAGTCTTTCTATTACCTCCTTCGTGGATTTCCCTAGTGGCTTCATTAGAGTCTGATGGTCCACCATATACTCCTTGAAAGGTTCTCCTCGTTTCTGCTTCCGCTGCCGAACCTGGTCTGCCAATTTTTCAAAGTAACCTTTCGGCAGAAAAAATGACTCGAAGCTCCTTCTGAACGCTTTCCAAGTTGGCCATTCCTCATCGTTCATTATGAACCACCTCTGTGCTCTGTCCTGGAGTAATTCCGGCATCGCCCGCGGGATCGTGTTTATGTCCAACCCGTACGTTCTGGCGGACCATGCCACTCGGTCCACGAATTCTAGTTCGTGGGAGACCTAGCTCTCTACACACTTAGCTCAATTCCTCCTTGCGAAGCGCGTATATCCAATTCTTTCTTCCCATCTTGAAGCTTGCGTTATTTCTAGCCTCGAAAGCAGTCACGTAGTTTGGGCGTCAGGTGTAACGAACTTTTCTTGATTGATCGGTGCTCGCAACAAATGCCGCGGCTAGCTCAAAAAACAAAATGTACCCTTTATTTACACGATATTTGCACAAAGTTTATAAAAGGGTGAATCTCACCGGCTGCTCGGCTCGGCCGATCGACCGCTCGTCCTCCCCTCGGTCACCGGTCACCGTTCCGGGTTGGTGCCGATACACACGCCCCCCCAAAGCTTTCGCCCAGCAGGATGTGTGGTCTCGGTGCCTGGCGCCGGTTCGGCACACAGTTTCCTCCATTTGGACTCACGTGCTCCAGTTGCGGGGCCTGAGTTGCCCCTCTCGTGCCGGTGACGCTGCTCCTGACGTCTCTCTCTTGCGTGTCGCCGCTGCTTGGTCATCGTCGTTGCTCCTGTCGTCGTTGCTCCCGTCGTCGTCGCTGCTCCCGTTGTCGCTGCTCCTCTTTTGTGGGTGCCGTGGATCGTTGTATCCTTGGCTCACTGGGACTGCCCTTTCGCCGTGGCCGGCACCTAATCCGTGGTGGCGGACCAATAGGCTCACCTCCCAGGAGTACGCCGGGCTGGATGCGCTTCTTAGTGCCCCCGGTTGCGTCTGCCACTCGCCTCCAAACACCGGCGTGCATACGCACCGCAGGATCTATGGATGACCAGAGGGTAGGCGTCGTGCCTCCTATGACTCCTGGCGATACGCTGTGCATACGCTCCTGCGCCTGGATCAGGAGTCTCTTGATTTGACCGGGACGTCCCTGTTTGGTTTTATTGCTGGGCTTGAGTTCCCGAGCTGGCTATCCCTCGCTTTACAGGATCACACCTGGTCACAACGGGCAGGAATGGGTAAAGCGTACGCCAGACCGATCCGACGCTCTTGCTATAACACCAGGATACCTGTCGTGTCCGGGAGTAACCCAACCTGTTTGACCCTTGGGCTTCAGTTCCGCCGCGGATCCTGGATCCTTTTCCCACTTGCTCCTCGATTTATCCTTGTCTGATGACTCGCGTACAGCCGCCGGACTTACCCACAGGGGGTCCTTGAGCCAACGATAGATCCTTGTGCACTCGCTTTAATTCTCGCACTTGAGACTGTCGGACTTACCCACGGGTGGTCCTTCAGCCTATACTCCTAATTCCTCTAAGGAAACTTTCTCGCTTGAATGTTAGACTTACCCACGGGGGGTCTTTCACTCAACTCTTCCAGCTTCCCTAAAAGACTCGGTCCCGATTTACTCCAGGGGCCCTCCCTTTTTAAACACCTAGGCCACCGGGGCCGCTATGTTCCCCGCCCCCACCTCTCTTTCTCCTACATCCGCGCACGGCCGTCACAGAGGCCCGTCCGGAACCGTTACGTTCCACGTTGTCTCCGCTTTCTCCTGCATCAGCGCACGGCCGCGCGAGCTCCTTTCCCCGCTGCTGCCCCCTTCTTGCCACCTGTCTTGGCATGTGGGAGATTTAATCTCCTCACAGTGTTATTTTTCTCTTTCCTTTTTCCATCTTCCGAGAATAACTGTTCTTCTTTTTGATTGTTATGCGCTTCTGAGAATTTTTTTTGCTAGTCTGCTCTAACACTCGCACTGAAAATGAATAAAGTGTTCGCCAATTTGGTGCGTTGTTATACATATGTGTATGTATATGTACGTTGTTCACTTATAATCACAAAATTTCAATAGTAATTATTTTGATTACACTTGATTTATGTTTTAATTGTATCACTTTTTTATACCCTAGCAGAGGGTATTATTATTTAGGTCAAAAGTGTGCAACGCAGTGAAGGAGACATCTCCGACCCTATAAAGTATATATATTCTTTATCAGGATCACCTCCTGAGTCGATATAAGCATGTCCGTCTGTCCAGCTGTCCGTCTGTCCAGCTGTCCGTCTGTCTGTTTCTATCTGTCTGTGTCGACTTCAAACTTTGCACACATCCTTCTTTCCTTTGCAGGCAGTATATAAGTCGGAACGGCCGGGATCGTTCAACAATATCCTATAGCTGCCATGTAACTGATTTATCGGAAATGCCATAACTTTGTTGTTTTTAAAGTTAGAAGGATGGGACTTGCTGTGGACTTCTCTTTTGGCAGACTTCGGAGTAAGGATCGGCCGACTACATCCTATAGCTGCCATATAACTGATTGATCGGAAAAGCCATATCTGTGTTGTTTTTTAAGTTAGAAGACTGGGACTTTGTATGGATTCTACTTTCGTCAAACTAATTTGATCTGCCGAGTTTTATAAGGATCGGCCGACTAAATAAGATCTGATATATATCTAATAATATAAGCTGCGACCTATTTCTGCAAGGATATATCATCTTCGGCTCCGCCCGAAGTTGGCTTTCCATTCTTGTTTTTATTTCACTTTTGTTATTCGTTAACAATCAAACCATTTTACTATAGCACTTAGCTGCAAATCGTATCTGTGCCCATAACCTATTGAAATTATATAATAAATTTTTTTGTTTGAAAAAAGTAAAAACCCTTCAATTGGAGTTTTAGTTAATTTTATTTGCCAGTAAGTGAGAAGGGTAAGCATTTGCATACAAAAAGGAGAAAAACGTTCTCAGGCGGAGAGTGAGAGAACAAAGAGAAGAGAGCTTTGCCTTTCTCAAAGATCTTCATTGTTCATCCCCTTCTCACACACACAATGTGTAGAAGTGTGACTTTTGGTATTCTCAACAGTATATAATTCTGATTGTCTTCTTGTGCACTATGTACTATTGCTCTGTACTATTGCTATTGTGGAGAATGACTGGGTACTGTCGGACGATTCTCCTGAAAAGTTTTCTTCTAGCTTCACTCTTGACAGAGCATCAGCTACCTGGTTTTCCTTTCCCGGCAAATATTTAATAGTGAAGTCAAACTCGTTTAATTTTATTCTGCATCTCTGTAGTTTCATATTTTGTTCTTTTATATTATAAAGCCAAACTAATGGTCTATGATCGCTAAAAATTTAAAATTTCAAGTGGCCCAGACTATATCCAGAAGCTATTTTTCTATTGCTGAATAATTAGTATCATGTTCATTAAGAGTTCTACTAGCATAGCAAATGGGTTTATGATGTGATAATACTGCGCCTATGGCGAGATTGCTAGCATCTGTTGTTAAAGAAAATAATTTTTCAAAGTTAGGGTAAATTGAAATTGGTTCTGATGTAATGCGAAGTTTTAATTTCTCAAAAAAAGCTGCTTTTGAAATGAATTTTCATCCATTTGAATTTGATGAAAGCCCTTAGCAAGGTCAATTGTTGTAAAATATTGACACTTTCCATGTTTATCAAGTATTTCATCCATAACTGGTATCGGAAATGTATCATCAATAGTTCTTTCATTTAGACTTCGATAGTCTATTACTATTCAAAATTTCCTTTTCTCTGATGCATCCTCTTTCTTTGGGACTATCCATATTGGTGAACAATAAGGGGATTTATCATTTCTTTTATTTTCTTCTTTATTAAGGTGATTTATTCGAAATTTATTATTTTATTCAAATTCATTATTAATTGCAAAATTAAAAGATTTATCCTCAAATAAAGGTGGACTAAGATAATCTTCCAGTGTTTCCATTTCGGTATTCTCGAAATCTTCGTGTTTAAATCATGGACAAAACAAATCCGCTCAAAGTGACTGTTTCCTGTTTATAATTAATTATTGCTTCACATGTTTCTAAATATTCTCTTTAGAAGCTCTTTAGAAAAATTGTGAACCCAAAATGGTTGATCGATCGGACATAGTTTACTTGATTTGACATTTACGGACTTTTTTAATTTAATTACCGCATAAATTTTTTGCACTTCTGTTTTTAATTTTTGTGGAAAATTAAAATAATTTTTTTTTATTAGGTTGTGTTACGCTATTAATGTTTCTTAATAGCGGCCAAATAAATAACGGAATTTTTGATTCAATTTCAATTTTTATTTCGAGGGTTCAATTTAAGCCCAAAACCAGCCGCTCAAATCAAATGCCGAAAAACAAGAAGTTGGAAGCTTAGCAATAAGACCTCAAAACCATGCAGTTTTCCATAATTCCGTTGGCAAGAGGCGAGGCGGGGGAGACGCACACAGGCACAAAATCAGTTAGTGTGCAGCAGTATTACAAAGCTCTGAAAAGAGCATGCGCTACAAATACCAGCAAAGGGCATGCGAAACTGGGAGAAACAAACAAAATAGAAACTGCTAATTTAATTACCCCATAAATTGTGTGCACTTCTAATATTTATAATTTTTGTGGAAAATTAAAATAATTTTCTTTTATTAGGTTGAGTTACGCTATTAATGTTTTTTAATAATAATAAATTATTATTAAAATAATTTTATTATTAAAATTATAAATTATTATTAAAATAATTTTATTATTAAATTATTAATAATAATTTAATAATTAAAAATTTAATAATAATTTTTAATAATCCAGTATCTATTACACATTTAAATGGGCGACTGTTATTAGTTATTCTGATGTAAGGTGTCGGGTCAGGCAGCAGCCACGGCATAAATTGAATCAATATAAATGTAACATATATATATAAATGTAATAATTATAGTTTAGCATATGATCATTATCTCATCGCTGTTGTTGGTCGCAAGCCGACTCTTCTCGGCTGCTCGGCTTTATTTATCTTTGTCATTAAGTTAACGAGCTTTCGACCGGCCTATGCTCAAAGGCGGGCCCACTTGTACCCTTTATCTCAGTGCATACGCATTCTAAATCGGAGCTTTCTCGTACTCCATTTCATATGCTGACAAATAAACATTTTATAACTTTATGAAATAAATAATTACGTTTTTTGTTATTTCGGAAAAAAGGAAAAGGTCACTGAAAAGACTCAATGACCAAACATTGGTGACCACCGACGTGATTTAATTAATAAAATTAAAAATTCCACGAGCATAAAACAGAACCAGTGCGAACATATCCGATTCAATTTTATGCGCGGTGTATTAACATATGTATGTACATTTTTGAACATAAACTGCATATAGTGCATCAGTGAAACAAGTATTTTGTATTTATAAACAAATCATTTAATAATATAAATAAATACATAGGCATAAAATACAATTGTTATCCGGTCCGCCAACATACATACATACATACGTATGCACATACATATATACATACGTTCAACTTGCAAGTGCATTCGCCTCACACAAGCGTTCATATATATGTACATTCCACAACTCAGTGCACAGTTCTGAGCGCACAAAGGGAAAAATCGTTTTCGCTGAGCACAAATATAATTAAATATAATAAATTAACAAGAACTACAATTTTGGCGCCAAAATTAATTTGTGCGTGTTTTTACTTCAATTGAGCGTATTTCAATTATAGTGGCGATGAACTCCAGCGGCGCCGTTACAGGAGAACCCACTCCATCTCGGAGTGCGATTTTAAAATGCAAGGCAAAGGGTATCCTCCAGGATTTGAAGAGGATCCAAGGCGCCCTGCAGCCAATGTCAAAGGTGGAAGATGCTATGCTGCATGTGCGTCACGGCCAGTTGGTCGCCATGTACGAGGATTTTAAGGCCATCCACGGGGAGCTTGAAGAGTTAGATATTTCTGAGATAAGCAGCGACTTGCGATGGACAGTGTCTGAGCTTGTAGCTACGATGCGTCGAAACGTCGTTGCGCTCTGCTCGAATTGCTGCTCATTCCACTCTGGCCAGCGGAGTCTCCAGTATTCAGGTGGACTCAGCGCTCAGTCGGAGTTTCCAAGCCTTGCCTCCTCTTCCTCTTCCTACTTTTGGCGGAGGATATTCAGAGTGGGCTGAGTTTCATTCGGTCTTCTCGACGATCGTAGGCTGCAATCCTTATATAAGTAAGGTGGAAAAGTTACAGAGGTT
>JAWNPJ010000025.1:0-192848 GCA_035047585.1 Drosophila monieri
TCCTTTGATGAGGATCGACGGGGATTCGTTCCCTGATTCATAAATGGTACTCCGTTTTTGGATGGGTTTGGAAATAGTTTAGATATGCGCCAAAAAGTGGCAGAAAAGCGTAGACCGCGAAAAACACACTTTTCCAAGGGGTACCACCGATCCTCCTGTTAATAACCAGGATATTGTAGGTTCTACATGACTTGCACTTGGTACATCTTATGCTACATATATTGCCAAGTTAATCAGAAGTAAGCCGGGCATCGAACAACACTTCGTGGAAGGCAGAGTGGCTGTCGTGATGGTTTTCTGGTCCAGGAACAAAGTCGATGAGGCGTAACGCAGTCCTGGGCGACGACCATGCTGCGATTGTGTCTAATCTGCTGGTCCACGGTTGACTGGAAATGGAAGCCCCAAGACGTATATATGGAAAAAGTCAACTAGTCCCAAATTATTTACGCATACGAGCCAGAATGAAATGTAATAATTGCTCATACGACCCGTTGGCTATGTAGTTACCTGAAGGTGGAACAGCTAGCCAAGTCATTTTATTTAGTTCTCCAGGAATTTTCATAAATTGGCAAACATGTAAAACCAACTCGAACCGCCACTGCCCACCCTCTCTGCCACGGCAGCCCAAAAACATCCACTGTAATACAATCAAAAAGTTGTGATATCCTTTTAAGCTGTTGGTATACTTTAATTGCTTGCTTCCCAACACCTTAAAGCTTGCTTGTATTTTTGCATACTTTTTCCGCTCGAACCTCCTCGGGGGATTAAGCGCACATATTTTTTGGGGCTGAGCTTTAAGGATGTTGTGAGGAATATTTAAAGATTTAAGCACGCAGAGCCACTTGAGTTGTGGTTGTTGGGGGGGGTGGGTGTCATGGAGTCATGGAGTGTGTGTGAGTGTGTGGTTGTGTTTCCATAAAGCTGAAGAACTGCCACAGTTGTAAAAAGAAATTAGTTATTGCTGCAGGATGGCTAGCGATGGGAGCTGGTCGAGTGGGGACTATGGCACGCGAGCTATCCTGGGATCGGTGTCATCGCTAATGCCGCAAGCTGTTCTTGTTGTTTTTGTAATTGAGAGCAGACAATATGCTACCAGAATATGGAGTAGGGCAGACAGGGCTAGGGGTGGCGTGGGCGTGGGCGTGGCACTTGAAAACCGCAGAGCCGACATAACGTAACGTTACCGTTAATGGCCAAGAGGAGTACGTCCATACATATATGGGCGTCTGTAAGTATATCATATCGCCATTGGAAGGAAGGAAGCGCCCATGGACTGGCTGCGAAAATGAGTTAATAAAATGCGTATTCGTAATCAAATTATATGTCAAGTGTGTTGACAACGTAGCAGTCAACGTTAATGGTGAAGCTCAGCCCAAGAAGGAGACTGAGACGGTGGACGGTGAACCATCATCATCATCTTTTTGGAGAAAAACAGAAGCTGGAGTTCTTCTTTTCAGCCAAATGCGATTTTAATGACTCGAACAAAGGAGAACATTTAAGCGAAATTTATTGCCCGTCCTTTCCGATGTGTGTGTGTGTGTGTGTGTGTACTCTAGCAATCAGGATCTCGCCTTTTCGATCTCCAGGACTGCATCAATTTTGCAAACCGATCCCTGATTCTCCCACCCGACTGGCAAAATTTAATTCAATGTCGTTCCATTTGTGCAAATTGGGGTAATTCAGGGATGTCGGCCAAGCATTGAGAGGTATTAGGAGTAGAAGCATTAAAAGCAAACAATTCAAATCTGCCTATACAGTGGGTGTCATAATCATAAGTTTAACATTGGCTTAGACACAGGTTCAAGACCGTGATAGTCTTTTCTTCCCAAAGCCCCTTTCAGACCACTCCACAGTGGTCCATGTTCAATAGTCCTGGATTTAAAAATTTGCAATGCTTATCAATTCCTGAATATTTGAACTATAATTCCCCAAAGTATTAGCTAGTCTTAAAAGTGACAAGTGGCTCTACTTGAATGGCACGCACTGTACGTACATTTAGGCTTTGGCTTGAATAATTCGGAGAACATTCGAGCACATTACACATCATTTGACGGGCTAATGCTTTTCCACTTGACATTTCGTCTATGGCTTCGACAAACACTGCTGCCGCCCGCTCCTTGCAGTGCAAGGACGGAAGGATATGCGTTGGCAGGATGTGGGAATATTTGTCAGGAGTAAATTAAATTGATGTGTGTCCGGCAAAAAGCCGGACACTCGGACACACCCATCAGGCATGCCATTTGGGCTGGAGGCTGGACACCTGAGTTCAGGTCGGTTCGACTCTTGATTAAGCGAAATTCCATTCCAGAGTTGTCATAAAATGCACACACGCCCAGCCCCAAAGAGATATAAAGATATGCACACAGAAACGCAAATTGATTGCGAAGCTGTTTGCTATAAATTATTAACACTAATTAAATGATTAAATAATTCAAAAAAACCAAACAGAGTGCGAGTGGGAGTGCGAGCGTGGAGTGGAGGGAAAAAATGTGGAAAGAGCCCGCCATGGTCGGAAGATATTTTTTTATTGGTCAGATATCGCCCTGTTTTCGTTTCGTTTGGCATTTTCTTTTTTGTTATTTTGTTTTTTTTTTTGTATCTTTATCTTTATCAATTAACGCACAAATTGATTTTGCGCGAATTTAATTTAAATTTAAGATATTCGCATTCCACACACTTTCCTGCCGCTCCAGTGAGTGCACTCATTTTTGGCTCATCGATTCCCTTTGATGATTTTCGGAATCTGTGGCGGGGCAAGGACTTTTTCCCAGGATTTTTCTCTTCGCTTTGGAGGACATAATGAACTTTATTTAGTGAATTGCCAAGCAAAAGGTCAATCGGGGCTCAGGATGTAGTTATATTTCTCAACAGTTCTGGGCTCAAGGCTCTACAACTCACCTACCTCTCCTTGATAAATCGTCCTTAAGTTGCTGAAATCTCAAATCATTATCCTGATAGCAAATATAAAAGTCCTTTACCCCCTCATACTTACTACGTCCATTTAATTTGGCCAATTATTGACCCTTAACCCAAAATCTTTTATTTTTTGCGGGCAAATAGGCGGACTTCAAAGTGCGGCAGGGGCAGGACCTTTTGTCCTGCAGCCGGGAAAGTGAGAAATGCAAACAAGGTCTTGTTGATTTCTGACTAAATTCATGATGTATTTATTCTTTTCTCTTTTTTTTGTTGGCTTTTTTGTTGTACATATACCATTTATATATAGAGATGTATGTATACACTTATATGATGCAAACTGCGGTATTTCTTACATATTAATTGCCTTTTTTGGTATTTTTTTTGTCCCGATGCTAGATTAGTTTTCGTTTTGTGTACGGCTACATATGTATCTGAATCTGTATTCTGTATCTGTATCTATATCTATATATGTTGCTGCATCAGTATCTGTATCTAGTGGACTAAGAGTACATGAATTAGAGTTATTTATGCCTAACCTCTGCGGTTGTTAGCCTAAAAGTTCAACTTACCGTGCTAGGAATTCGACAAAAAACAAAAAAAAGTCGTTACATTTAAGTTACTTTCATTTAGTTGATGGTTTTCATTTGTCTGCGGTTATTCCAGTGTCCTGCGTACTGTGTTGTGTCCTGCGTGACCTGCTCCAGTGTCCACTGTCCGGTGTCCTTAATGTGTGTTTGGTTTTGAATGCGTGTTAAAGTGGCCTTAACTTAATTACATTGGCTTAATTTCAATATTTGTTCTATCGCTTTTGTTTTGTATTATTTCCCTTTTTTTTAGTTATTAACTACATAGACATGTATCTGAATTGGCTTAGACTATGACACTATGACACAAGTTGTGGCTTTGCAATTAGTTACTGCCAGATCTTGTTTTCTTGTTTTTTTTTTTGTTCTTGGCAGGGCCACAACCCATATATGTTAAAGCCATGTCTCCTGCATGTATGTATGGTTTTTTTTTTTTTAATATACATATACATATATTATATATTCTCATGGTTGTGTGGGTCTTCACGAGTAATGACTATCCTATCTGGTTTAATTCTATTTTAATTGCATGCCACAAATCGAATATGGCAAAAATTAACAAATGCCCACTCTGTGGGGGTTCGAATACATCCTATTTATTTTTTTATTTTAGTTTTCTGATAAAACACAGTGAGTTCTGGGGAGCAAGGACGAAAGGCTCGACAAGCGGGAGAAACAGTCAACGAACAACAAGTTGAACAAAAACTCAACAAATGCCAAACAACAAACAAAATGCCCATCCACTCGCTCAATTACCTGCAATCAGAATGCGTTTAAACAGTATTTAAGCCTAATTGCCAGGGGCGGGGTGAGGGTGGGGGTGAGGGTGAGGGTTTGGGCCAAAAAACAATGCTTGGAATATCTAATTGGATCGGTGGAAGCTTTGGCTCTCAAACTCTCTCGCTTACTGTACTTCTTAGCATATTAGTTTTGGTTTTTTGGTAAATATCCTTTTTTTTGTGATTTCTGGTTAGCTTGAATTAGTTTTTTAATATATTTTTTAGCTTTTTTTTATTTTTGGCACACTCATATACATTTATACACTTAATACTTTGAGCTGGAAACACACACAGAGTCGAACATTATTATTTGATTGAAAAAAAGAATTGTTTGGCAACTATGCCATGCATTATTCTACCAAAACCAATTTCAGTTTGAAGCCCCCAGCCATCTATATGGGCTGTGACGTCGGGGAAACTAACTAACAAATCGCTTAAATAAACTTTGTCCTTTGCTGTTTATACAATTTGTCATTTTCATTTGCATTTTGTTGGTGCCACGCCCCCTATTTATTATTCATAGTCCAATGTATGCCATGGCTGTGTGTCTGTCTTTGTTTTCATAAATTTTTTTTGGAATTCAGGAATTTGTGCGGCGGCCTTAATCCGCCGAAATGCCTTCAATTATTCATCCGCCTATCATTACGAATTGAAGTTTTAATTCACTCTTACACTTATTTACACTCAGAATATTATTAATAATATAGTAATAATAAATATTTAAATATTTATCCTCTACTCCCGTACTGACTCGTACAAAAAAAACGACAACAACATAAAAAATCCAACAAATCCAGCTGCGATGTTGTTAGGTTTGTGTGCAAGATTTTTTTACAGTGTATTTAGTCCATCTCCTACCCCAGGATCCTACGACCTTAGACTCGTATCACTTCGCCTGGCGCCGGGCCCGTTTTCGGGCAGAGTGCATCGTCGATGCTGTCCCGCAAGCGCAGGGCCGCGTTCAGGTCGGCGGCCTCGTCCCCATTCCCGTTCCCGTTTCCGTTTCCGGCTCCCGGTCACATGAAGATGTCGCCCGACTTCCGCGGCGTGGTCGGCACTCCGTGGGGGCAGGTCACCGAGACGGGGGTCACCGTGGCGCCCGAGCCGCTGGCCGAGTTCTGCTTGGATTCGTCCTCAAAGGTGACCATCTTCTCGCTGCGCGGCTTCAGCGTCATGATCTGGAGCTGGGCCGGCGGCGGTGGCGGTACCTGTGCCTGGGCCTGAGCCGAGGTGGCCGCCGAACAGAGCAGGGTCTGGGGCGGACCCAGCTGGAGGCCGTGCGGCAGGCCCAGGCCCATGTTCATGCCCATATTCATGCCGCCGCCCATGTTCATGTTGTAGCCACCTCCGCCAGTGGCGCCGCCGCCCATGTTGGGCGAGAAGCGACGTGGCGGCGGCAGGGCCAGATCCCCCACTCCGGAGAGATTAAACTCGCTGATGCTGCGCGGCACAAAGTACTCGAGATGATGCTCCGGTATGCCAGTCGACCGACGTATGGGTGTGTTCCGCTGGAAGGCTCCACCTCCGGTGTTTAGGCCACCAGCCCCCATGCCCATTCCCATTCCCGTGCCCATGCCCATGCCCATGCCCATACCCATTCCGGATCCGGATCCGGATCCGGCCAGGTGACTGCGTCGGGGCAGGGAACTGTACTGGGTGAGGGTGTGGGCCGGGCCGAAGAACATGGTCTGATGTTGGGCCAAGCTGTTGGGCTGCATGCCCAGCGGTCCTGCTCCAGGATCCGCACTGGGTCGCTGTCAGGAGGACTTTGGCGTGACAGTCACGGAAACGAGAGCCACCTCCTCGGCCTTGGGCATCACATGATCCTGGACACTGAAGCGACGCAGCCAAACGACAATCTCGGTCTGGATTAGGCTGAAGCACATGGCCACCACGGCCATGCCCACCAGGATGTAAGCGGAGGCGGTGTACAGAGCCAGAGATCCCTTGGGGGCCAGTTCGCCGAAGCCGATGGTGCCCAGAGACGTGAAGCAGAAGTACAAGGACTCCAGGACACTCCAGTTCTGCAGCTTGTGGAACAGGATCGCTCCGCTGCTCACGTAGCACAGCAGCACACACACACATATCGAGATGGGTACACTGGGAGAGTTGCGTCGTTCGTTCGATTTCTTGTCCTGCGCCTGTTGTTGCTGAGCCGCCGCTGCCGCCGCCGCCGCCGCCTGTTGCTGCTGGTAGATGTACTTCTGGTGGCTGTAGTGTCCCTGCCCATGTCCTTGTCCCTGTTTCGCCTTGTCCTGTTTCCGTCCGTTTCCGCTGCCGCCGCTGCCACTTCCACCAGATCCTCCACCGCCGCTGCCATTAATGGCGCTGGATGATCCAGAGGCGCCTCCGGATCCACCAACACCGCCGCCACTGCCCCCCGGCCCGCCTTTGACCTTCTGGCGACGGAACAGGCATCGCATTCCGGCCGACAACGCCTCGCCCATGGCGGACAAATAGAGCAGGACAATCGGTATTCCAAACAGGGCGTAGACCAGGGCCGCCACCCGACCCCACTGGGTGCGCGGGGAGACGCCGCCAAAGCCTGCAACGAAAAATGTCAAAGGTTCTGTCTTAAAAAAGTGTTCATTAATAAAAAACCAGAACAGCTGAGAAAAGAGTGTTCCAGCTATTCCCCTTCCTACCTCTAACTACTACTACCACACCTGCTCCTTCCAGGCCATCCACTCTTGCAACTCCTCCTCTTCCTACTACTCCTGCAGCTCCTATTTCCAAGCCAAAGTGGAGGAACTGCACCAACCCGAGTGGAGTACATCGGGATATCAATGGGTTTAGGGACAAGCAATGTTTAGGGAATGCTTTGAATGCAGAATGGAGCTACTGGGTTCCCTGATCCCGAGGAGGTATATCTTTTTCCGATCGGAGTACGAGTGGAAGAGCTTTGCTGACCGGAAGTGGGGAAAGTGGGAAGAATGGGGATGTCGGGGGGGACCGGAAGTGCGAAAAGTGGAAAGTCGAACAAAATCGAAAAAGCATCGAATATTTTTGGCCTTTTTTTGGGTTTTGTGGAAAAGTGGAGGCAGGAAAGGAAATAGGATTCGAATAAAAAGGAGTCTATGCCAACTGGAAGGCAAATAGTTTTGATTCTGGAGAGGCAGAAGGTAAAATGGGCCTTCCAGGCGCATAAACAGAAAGTAATTCAATTAGGGAGCGTGGAAGGATCGGGGAGCTCGACTTCCGAGCGGCCGTCTACGTGATCCCATTCGCAGCTCAACGGCCCCCAGGACTTGATCCTTAATCTAATTAGCAGGACGGACTATGCAGATGCCGGGGCAGATTAGCAGGAGCAGATAAAGTCATTTTCCGGGCCGACAACGACCACACACAGACACATAGCACATAATACGGGGATTCAGTGGGTAGACATGTGCCGTCCCCCCATCTCCTCCCTCGCCCACGAGCAAGTGGCACAACAACCTTTTTCGGGTACCCGGCACCCGGCACCCTCCTCCCCAGACTGGCCCCCAAAAAAAAAACGAGGAAAATAATAGGAGAGAAAGAAAAAAAAAGATTATACGACACGTAACTTTTTCTGTCGGGGACACTTTGGCTTTGATGTTGTTTGCCTCTCTGGGTGGAATCTGGGCAGGGGGATGGGAGGGGGTCTGGTCGGCAGGAAGGACGACTGCAGGAACTGCAGGACTGGGATTGAAAGTCAGAGGAGCAGTCCATTCGCAGGCCTTCCTGCCGCAGGACGACTGGGCACGACCTAGCCCAACACGGAGGGCAGAAAGAGCAAAGCTCTCGTTCGCTCAGCTCGGTTCTGCAATGAACTTTTAATGTGGAAACTTTTATAATTGAGTAAAAAATTGTGCGTGTGAGTGTGCCGAGTGTGTGTGTGCCTGTGTGTGTATTAAATTTTATTACTGCCAAAATAAAAAGCCAAACGACAATGGCACAAAAAAACATACAAAAAGGCGACTAGAAACCGAATAAGCTCGAAGAGAGTCGAACTCTAGATGCTCTGCCTGGACAGGCAAGCGGAGGAGCTGGGAAGAAGATTATATATTTTTTTTCCACAATCTAGATATAATAGCTTTACCCCCTGTTAGAGCAAAAAACACGACCAAAATCAGAGGAAACAAAACAGAAATAATCCAAAAAAAATACTTAAAAAACCCAAGCACGTTTAGGAGCAAAGGAGGAAGGAGATGGTGGTCCTTTGCCCTTTTGCCATCTCAATGAGCTTGTTTCACACGCTCCCCGGAAAAGTTGCTGAAAATTATCATCGCCCCATGCCCATCGCTCATACTTGGCCCATACGCCCACACGCCGCCACGCCCACTCCATAGTCCAGAGCCGTAGTGGCAACGGTTGCTAAAAATTGTTACTGAAAATTATAACATTTACAATATGGCATCCATAAAACTGTATGTAGTTACATAACTAACTAACTAACGACGCACACATGTCGTCGGCCACGGGCACGGCCACGCCCCCAGCTCCAGCTCCAAGCTGCCGCCCACTAACTAACTGGAAGATTTCTAACAAAAACTGGCAATTATGCGTAGCAATTTTTGGGAGAAAAGTTGAGGACCAGCCAGGACTAGAAGGGCTCTCCACGTTTCGGGAGGGGATTGGAAATTTTGAATCCAGTCTGGAATTGGAAATGGGGCTTGTGTGTATTTATTTTTTTTATATTTTTGGGTTTATGAAATGAAGACCCCAGCCGGAAGGGCTGGAAATGGCTTCAAAGTGCCCACGTACTACATCCTGTCCGGACTACTTTGGTCACTTTTCCGGTGACATAACTGATGCTTTGGGTGGTCATTTTTGGTAATTTGCCACATGACATGTCAAAGAGTCGGCTTTTCCACAAAACGGAGAGTGGTAGTTGCCACCAGAGGTTGCAAGAAAATAATAATTCAAATAATAGCTTTTTGTTGAAAGAAAAATGGAGAAAAATAAAAAATGTAGAGTCCAAGGACCAACTTTTTATAGGAAAAAAAAATAGGCTTTCAGGATTAATTTATTTTTTAATTCAATTTAAAATAAAAAATATGTATTTCAGGTTTTAAAAAGCTGCACACCACATAGGCTCCAACGCGGGAAGATAAATAAAAATAAAAATAAAAAATAAAAAATAAAAGTAAGCAGTGACTAGACAGCGGAAGATCAACATTATGAATGTAGATTGTGTGGAAATGAACAGCCGATGGTAGCCGAAAAATAAAAAATAAAAATATTTAAAGAGAAATAAAAATAAGAGAAGGAGAGCTCGTGGTCAAGGTCAAGTTCAATGGAGCCACAGAGTGCAAGATGACTACCAACAAGGGGCAAGGTTGCAATAAAAATAAAGTAAAAGTAAAAAATAAAAAATTAAAAAATAAAAAATAAAAGTAAGCAGTGACTAGACAGCGGAAGATCCACATTATGAATGTAGATTGTGTGGAAATGAACAGCCGATGGTATTATTTTAATAAAAAATAAAAATAAAAAAGAGAAATAAAAATAAGAGAAGGAGAGCTCGTGGTCATGGTCAAGTTCAATGGAGCCACAGAGTGCAAGATGACTACCAACAAGGGGCAAGGTTGCAATAAAAATAAAGTAAAAGTAAAAAATAAAAAATTAAAAAATAAAAAATAAAAGTAAGCAGTGACTAGACAGCGGAAGATCCACATTATGAATGTAGATTGTGTGGAAATGAACAGCCGATGGTATTATTTTAATAAAAAATAAAAATAAAAAAGAGAAATAAAAATAAGAGAAGGAGAGCTCGTGGTCATGGTCAAGTTCAATGGAGCCACAGAGTGCAAGATGACTACCAACAAGGGGCAAGGTTGCAATAAAAATAAAGTAAAAGTAAAAAATAAAAAATTAAAAAATAAAAAATAAAAGTAAGCAGTGACTAGACAGCGGAAGATCAACATTATGAATGTAGATTGTGTGGAAATGAACAGCCGATGGTAGCCGGAAAATAAAAAATAAAAATATTTAAAGAGAAATAAAAATATTTAAAGAGAAATAAAAATAAGAGAAGCCACCGAGTGCAAGATGACTACCAACAAGGGGCAAGGTTGCAATAAAAATAAAGTAAAAGTAAAAAATAAAAATAAAAAATAAAAAATATAAGTAAGCTGTGACTAGACAGCGGAAGATCAACATTATCCCTTAATGTAGATTGTGTGGAAATGAACAGCCCATGGTAGCCGAAAAATAAAAAATAAAAATATTTAAAGAGAAATAAAAATAAGAGAAGGAGAGCTCGTTGTCAAGGTCAAGTTCAATGGAGCCACAGAGTGCAAGATGACTACCAACAAGGGGCAAGGTTGCAATAAAAATAAAGTAAAAGTAAAAAATAAAAAATTAAAAATAAAAAATATAAGTAAGCAGTGACTAGACAGCGGAAGATCAACATTATCCCTTAATGTAGATTGTGTGGAAATGAACAGCCGATGGTAGCCGAAAAATAAAAAATAAAAATATTTTAAGAGAAATAAAAATAAGAGAAGCCACCGAGTTCAAGATGACTACCAACAAGGGGCAAGGTTGCAATAAAAATAAAGTAAAAGTAAAAAATAAAAAATGAGAATAGATGCTGGGGCATGGGACGGAAAGCTTAGGAACATTAGAACGAAGGGTTCATAAAGTACGAAAAAAAAAAATGAAAAAAAAAAATAAGCAAAGAAGTAGGATCTTGGAGGGCCAAGATCATTTCGAAGTTCAGAGGGGCACACTCTCCCAAACGAGGCGCCCACTCCAGTTGGGGAAATAAAAATAAAAGATATCAGAAAATCAGGGAATCAGATGCAGTTCCGCCAGTTCGACTAAGGCTTCCCAGGCAAGTAGATATTTTTAAAAATAAAAAATTAAAAAAATAAGCAAATCAGAAGGCAGAGGCTCCAAGGCAGGAGGATAAATAAAAGAATAAAAAATAAATATGATTATTTGAATAATTATTTAATAAAAAATAATAAAAGAAGCGGAGACCCCGCTCGGTTGACTGCCGGGCGACGAATGACTGAAATATGTTGCTTTTTCAGCCAAGGTGGGCTTCCAAACGACTCCAAGGCCTGCTTGACTTCAAACCAAAAATACCAAATACCAACTAGATTTTGGTATTTTTTATATTCTTGAAGATAAGCCCACTATTTGACCTTTTTGACCCAAACATACTCGGCCGCTTTGCCCGAAACAGTTCAAGTTCAAAAATAATATTCCCATTCAAAGTTGAATTTTGTTTAAAAAAATATTTAGTGGCTTGGCAAGGTATTGGATTTCATTAGTTAACGTTGAGAGCCAGAAGGCCACCAGAAGGCCGGGTCACTGCCTCCATTTTCTAGCCAAAAACTGGCTTTTGTTCCTGCCCTAAAGCGACTGTAAAATCCAAACCAAAAGCCAGCAAGAAATATTTTACAACGGCAATTTTCGGGCATAAAGTAATTACAAAATACTCTCCATCACAGCACACACTGGGGGGAAGTGGGGAAATGGGAGTTTCCAGACTGGAGGATTGGTGGATTCAGGGTGGTGGCGGAGTCGACAAGAGCCTCTAATAGCTAAGAAATTAATTTTCACAAAAAGCTATTAAGAGAGTCACAAAAATTTCCAAATATAAAACCAAACAATGCGCATTGGGGGTGTTTTTTGGGGCTAGGCCAGGGCCAGGGCCAGGAATGGGGCTAGTGGGTGGTTATGGGGCGGATGCGGTCGAAGGTTAGATAGCCTCCGAGCTTGCGACTCGAGGTCAAGCACCACTAGGCGAGTGGGTCTCTTATACGCTGAACGATTTAATTACAGAGTTTACAGAGTAATCAAATTTATGGCCGAAAATAAATAAAAAGCTTCGAATAAGACCTTTTCATAATGAAAATGTCCTAATTTTGGGGCAGTTTGAGCTAGGTAGGGCCACACTGCCAGCCTTATACACCAAACTGGTCACACTTTTCGCTCCTTTGTCGTGCCAGAATCGTTTCTGTCAGTGCCTGCCAGCGTCAGCAAGTTTTGAGTAATGAAATAGCGACAGAAAACATGCGCGCGCCCCCCTTCAGCGTCGTAAATAGACAAATGTTCAATAAACAAAGCAAATTGCGGATTATTTTCGGGGGTGAGTAAGAGCATGTCGGCCCTCGACCCTCGACCCTAGAAAAATAAAGAAATATCGGTATAATAATAATGATATGCAGAACTGAGGGCCGACTGAGGGCCAAATGAAACAAAAACATGTCATTTAATGGCCAGAAAGACATCATCATCATCGTCACGGAGAGGGCGGGACAGAGAACAGGACAAACATGACAGCAAACATTTTTATGACATGGCAACTGGCGCTTGAAGAATTAATTAAAAATTAAATGGCCTATTAAAATTGTTATCGAGACGCAGCGACGCCGGCAGCGGTGTAGCTGCTGCCCATTTAAGTGTTGAACAACGGCGAAAAAGCTCCAAACGCAAAATTGGTAAGTGGGGAAGTGGTGGTAGAGAGGAATGAGAATGGAAATGGAAATGGAAACAAAAGCAGACAGACACAAAATGTCCTCACCATAACGGAACGGCCTGCAGTTCTATCTGATCTGATCTGAAAAATGTACCAGGGCATACAATATATAATGAAGATATATGTATATATACGATATATAGCATTCGGATGTCTGTAGTTGTGTGTCTGTGTCTGTGGCGGGCCATAAAATGTTGCATGCCTGACATCGCGAAGTGACGCCAACGATGCTTGAACATGTCAAAACATGCATAAAAATGCGAAAATTGGCCCAGGGGCGGAGGCAGAGAGAGAGAGAGATGGCATGAGGAGTGAAGTGTGAGCTTGTAATGCACACAAATACAAAAGATAGTGGGAGCGAGGGAGGCAGCGAGAGAGACACAGGGCCATAGAGGAAGTCACAGCCATTCGCGTTTTGTCACCAAACAAGTTGCTATTGTTGCCCGAGTCCTTGAGTCCTTGGGAAATAGCCTCCTGCAACTATTGTCCTTTGGTAGTAGAGCAAATAATTGAATAAATTTTAGGTTAGGCTTCAATTTTTAACAAAAACTATTCGAATAAATGCCTAAAAGTACACAGTTTTAATGAAAATTTACATTTGAGGGAGTAGTACTATTTCCCCCAAGCATAACCCCCTAGAACCGCCTTTGTCTCAAATATTTTGAATAAAATTTGAAAATGTTGAATTTAAAAAATGGCAATTATGGCAGAAAATCACCAAATCCTGCCACTTGCGAGTCCACGAATATAACAATTTGTCAAACACTCGACGGCCGGCACATCCTGCATCCTGCGTCCTGCATATATAACAGTTTGGTGTGTGTGTGTGTGTGTGTGTGTCGAACACTCGACGAAAAATATGCATAAAATAAAAAATGCCAACTCGAGTCAATAAAAGGGGGCACCGAAAGATGCGGAATATTCAGAGGAAAAAAAAGGGGGGGCGCCATGCATATTTTCCAGCAAACGCAGCAAGATTTTTCCTTCATTTTCATTTTCCTTTTTTTTTTTATTTTTTATGCTGCAGGACAGCTGGTCTTGTCGCTCTTTCGGTTGCCATTAAGACTGTCTCTGTCTGTCAGAGGCGGACGGCAAGGTCAAGGAGGTGGGAGTGGCCACTCGAAGGGCGGTGGCACATGTCCTGGAAAAATGTCCTGTACCAGTGTCAGTTATATGCATAAAAGCGATGCACTGGAGGAAAAAAGGAAAGAAAAATCAGAAAGATACTAATTTCCCTTTCAAGGACTTTCCTCGTTTCTCTCAGTGTATTGCGTAAGAAGGCAATGTCATTGTTGTGCTGCCCTCGCCTGGCCTGACTTTTGGATTTTATGACATTATTAAGCATTGATAGGCGACACTTGCACACAAAAATGAGAGCTACGCTTGATTGGGTCCTGCATGTCCCTGCCCCGCCCCCTTGCTAAAAGCATGCCACTGAGTGGGTGTATTTCCGGATCCGGCATTAAAAGGCGAAATCCCCAAGAGAGCCACAGAGACAAAGGACCTTTGATGGGCTGCGAAATGAAGGAATCGGGCGCGTGTCCCGATCTCCTTTGGCGGCAAATCCCTTCTCCCATGGTCCTTTCCGCTCTCTCGCCATTGAGGAGATTGATTGCCTGCAGAAAGCCATGCAGAGGAAGAAAAAGGATCCAAACGCACCATGGCCTCCTACATATCTGGGGAGGCTCTCAAACTGTAGATGCTCCTTGTTGCAACGGCTGTGGGCCAGGAAGACATTAAAAAATGTATGCAGCATGTCAAGGGCTACACGGAGAAAAAAGGACCAAGTCATGGCTGCACCGAAAGGGGGTAGATGTGTCAGTAGGCTTAGTCCATGTGTGTCTGACACTTGTCCGCTGGTCCGCTGGTCCACCCATTCATTCATTCCCTCATTCATTCATTCATTTATTTGCTTCTCGCTTGGGAAGGAAACTTCCATCACCCTCTTGAGGTTTCTATGCTGTGGTTGCACTGAAAAAATTATACTTCACAGAGATAGATTTTTTTAAAGGTCCTGAGACTCATAGAAAGCTTATTGCTTTCATCTATGATTTTTCCTATATTTTTTTTTCTCTTTTAAAAATGTTGTAGTACTTTCTAAAAAATATCTAGCTTAGTTCTAGATCTCTCCTATATTTCTTTCAGTGTACTTTCTCCACTTTTTCTCAATGACCTCGTCAGCGGAATGTTGACTTATCTGTGATTGCCTCGCCAATATATGGTTGCTGTGGCTGTTGTCGCGTTTGGCATTATTTGTTTTATATTTGACACTGACACACCCCCTACACACACACCCCCCACACACACACACACACTTATCCTTATACACACACACTCATGGCAAATCCATGTCTGAGCCATAAAAATGAGACTGCGAATTGCAATAAAATAAAATAAACTGCCGGGCCATATATTTTTTTTGCTTCTAGCCGCCAGTCTCCAGAATCGAATCAGTGTTGGGCTTCTTAGTTAAATTTTTATTTTTCTTAAATCTTTTTTAAGATTTAAAACCTATTTTTAAGAAATAAAAAAATAAATAAATAATGAATTGAAGAAAATAAAATAAGAGATAAATAATTATTAATAAATAAGAATAGATGTAGAGGGCTGAGAAATAATTAAAATTTAAATGAAAAAAACAAAAATTAATCCCTTTACTATTTAAAGTTAAATTATTTTCAGAAAACTCCCCCAACTAGTCCCTCGAAAAATGTATTTCTGCCAACACTACTTCGAAAATGAGGCTCATGATGCCACTTTTGGCGGCACGTGTGGCAAATGATTATAGTAGTTGCCCCTGCCACCCCTCTCCCCAGCAAAAAACCTGGCATACAAATTACGTAATAATAATAATAATAATAATAATACAACAACAAGGACGTGTCATCTGTCATGACCAGCTGGTAGTGGAGTGGCTTTGAAATTTATTTGGAAATGGTTTTAATAAAATCATCAGTGCGTTTCATGGCCAAAGGCCAGACTCTGCCATCCATAATTCCAGCGAAATGGCAACCGGAAGTGGCCAGCCTGAAGGTCAGCCCAGTGGAAGGTCAAAGGGGAGCTATCCACCACCAGCATTCTTGATTTTCCAGGAGATTTATGTCCAACAATCGAGCGAGTGCTGGCAGTTTGCATTCGCCTATTGATTGCCAACAAGCCAACAAAAAATGAGAGAAAAAGGACTTGCCAGGACACAATAGAGAGAAAGGGAGAGCGAGTGCGCTTCCGACTCAATTAAGTTGCACAAAAACTTGTCCATTCCGGTTGGCCAGCAAATCCAATTAACCATAACCCCACAGCCCTAATGCCACGCCCTAAATGGAAATCAACCAAAATCGCTGTTGC
Organism: Drosophila monieri; assembly: GCA_035047585.1. Classification (NCBI taxonomy): domain Eukaryota; kingdom Metazoa; phylum Arthropoda; class Insecta; order Diptera; family Drosophilidae; genus Drosophila; species Drosophila monieri. Next base: position 16,083 of record JAWNPJ010000025.1, read on the forward strand.
CAGTTGGCGGCGCATCACTGTCATCGCTGTAGAGGGTCCATGGGGGGGGGGGAGGGATATGCTGGACCACCACCAAACCACCAAACCACCGCTGATATAAATCACAACACACAATGGAAAATCGAGCCACAGCCGGATATGGGGCTCTGCGGGGCCTATTTATTAGTTCAATAGTTAATATTTATGGGCGCAAGTGTTAATTTTATTACCGCATCGGCCCATGGGGTGTATGTGTAATATTAATTGCGACCCCGCCAGCCGATTCAGTCAAATGGATTGGGGCTTTTTGGCTTTAACCGGAATTCGATATCCGGGGATAAGGTGTAAATGCAAATCGTAAACCGTCCTTAAACGCACACACAGGCATAGCCCACAATGGCAAAGCCCATTAGCGCACAAAAGTAGGCAATGGAATTAGTTTAACGACCTCAAAGGATACAAAACGCACACACAACACATCCTGTCACAGGCCTGTCTGAAAGGCAATTCCACGGAATTTTAATTGAAAGGTATCCAAGGGGGCGTGGCCATCAAAAATAGCTCAAAGGCCGAGCTGGCCTGCCAGCCATCCACTCGAGTGGAAGCCCACAGCCCAAATATCTTCATTCGAGTGTCCTGACAGCGGCTCACCACATAATCGATGGCCATTTTGCATAATGGTCCTAGTCCTTGCTGCCACTTTCGACTTAATCTCCTCACGATCGTTATATATTTTTTTTTTTATTTATTTCCAACTCTGCCTCTGCCTTGTTGGCCCAACTCCAAAGTAACTGGGATTTTCTCTGAGATTTCCACAACTGGGACTTTTTTTTGTGGGCTTTTTTGGGTTATTTATAGAATTCACATTAGCGGGAAAACAATTGAAACTTCCCACTTAGCGATTGGGGGACAAATCGTTTCATAATTGATTGATGTGCCAGTGGAATAAGTTTGTCTTCTCCCAAGGGGGGGGGGCTTGACAGAAATATTTATTCAAATTACACTTGTAGGGGGGGTCCTCGTATAAGTAATTGCAATCGCATCAAGTCCAAGTACTTTTTAGTTTGTGTCTTGGAGGGGAAAAGTTGAAAAGATTCAAGGAAGGAATTTATAAATAAAAGTCCTTCAACTGGGGGGATTATTGGAAAGTATTTAAATATTTATTTATATTATTTATGAAACTGATTTACCCCCCTTTTTCTGGCAGTGGCTGGCATCCTTTTTGGCAAGCGACAGGACTCGCATCTGTCTGTCTGTTGTTGAACTTCTGTCGCTGTTGTTTGGCTTACCCGAGCTGACAACCGCAGGTTGCCCTGCTTTGCAGCCACGCCCCCTCAGGCTATATCCACCCCCCGCCCACCCCCTCTAGCTCTAACCCTGCATGGCTCCTTAACTATAGTTCCTCCCAATAGGAGAGGTCCCCCCCTCGACTGATGTCAAAATAATTTCAATGACACCCGCCATCTACACACAACTAGGACAACGGACACACAGGACATCCGGGACACACACACACACATGTTTACATAGTGTGCAAGTGAGATGGAGATATTTAGACACATTTTTGATAGCTTCCCCCGCCCCGCCCCGCCTGTCCGAAATTGAGTTTTGATTTCAAACTCGATTCCCGTAATGGGGGGCCACAAATTCGATTGATTTAACGGCGCGTTTATTGTGAGTGATTCCCCCCTATTTCTGTTGGTCATTTGCTCACTGACTTGAATATGTCAGCCCCAGTCCGGGCCAGTTGAAGCTCTGTTCTGGCCAAGACGTGGGGCCAGGACGTGACCAGCACAAGTTTTTCAGTTGAAAGGATTTGGCAAAGCCAACAATTAAATACATTTTTAAGCAACTAAGCCTGCTTTTTGGCTTTTAAAGGCTTTGCAAACTTTAGATTGTGTTGCTTTGCTTCCAAAAAAGGATACATTTTAGGCTTTTTTTTACTTGAAAGGATTACTGGCTCTTAAAGTAAAACTTTAATGGAGAATTATATTTAGATTTTAAAGAAAAGGCTTTTAAAATAGCCTAGAAGGACTAAAAGGACGAGCAATACTTAACTTCCCTCCCACTCACTTCTCATTTTCCTTTTTTCTAGCCGTACAATATGCGGCAGCGCCTCTCTCGCATTTCTCTCCCAAACCATTTTCAATTATTTCCAAAAATAAACTTTTTTAATCGAATACTGTTGCAGGATATTGTCCATTACTGTTAATCCTCCCTCCCACTATCCATTAAAAAAAAGTAACTACTTTCCAGAAAACTAATTGCCGTTTGGAATTATTTTTTGCAATTAATATTTTGGAGCTCCCTGGCCCCGTTTCGGCCAAGTTTTGAGCCACAATTCAATTTACCTGCCGCTCCAAGGACTGTTTTTGGGGATTTTAATCACGCTGGGTATCCTTTTTGGGTGACTGGAAGGACAGTTGACTGCTTAGCCCTCGGGTTACTTATAACTAATTGAAATCAGAGTCAGAGTGCGTTCCCATAGAGGGAGGCCCCATGGGAGGGGCTGTTTGTGGACAAAAAAAAAAAAAATTATGGTTTATGGTTTAAGTATTTGTGTGCGACAGGGACAGTGACAGAGAGAGAGAGAGAGAAAGGGCTAGTGAAAGCGAAATCGATGCTGTCAGTTGACATTTTGTTAATTAAAAACAGCAGCAGGTTGGAGGGGATTCCAGGAGGAAGAGGAGGAGAGCCCAGAGCCCTGAGCCCACTGCTACGGGGACTGACTGGGAAAAGCCAGTGGAGCGGTCACTCAACGTCTCACGCACCCACGCACACCCACACACACACATTACACACACACACACACACATTACACACACACGTGTGCTGTATCCTGGGTTCATGCACTTGGCAGGCTCGGATGGCAAACGTCAGGCCGGGCTAATAAATTGCCAAGAGAATCGAATCGAACAAAGGAACCGACCAACTGCGAGAACAGCACCAGGACGAGCAAATTTCTCACTCAGTGAGGTCACCCCCTTTTTTGTCACCCCCTTTTTTGTCACCCCCCCCCTGTTGAAACACTCACCTATCGTTGTAATTAATGTCAGGGAGTAGAGAAAGGCCGAGGCGTAGGTCCATTTGTGGGTGGGCGCATTCATCTGTATGCCGCCGGGCGGATAAACCTTCGACTGCCGCACAGCCCGCAGGAGAGTGTCCTGCGAAGAACGGAGGGAGGAAAAAAATACAAAAATCAACCAAAAACCATATAAAAGGGAAACGCTCAATTAGAGAAAGCAAAGAAAACATCAAAAGGAACTGAGAGAGGGAAAGCGAAATGAAAAGTGAAATGTCCTGACGTGTGTCCTCACCTGGAAGAGTTGAACTTCCTGGGCGGCGAGTCGCGTCCAGTTCTCCTTGTACAGTATGTTCAGGTCCTCCGTTATCGACCACAGCCGGTCGACAGTTCTGTTCCCAAATGAATTTCATTTCTTTATTGAATCAAAAATGATTTCTTGATTAATTACCTCGATCGGATCTCGGCGTTGGCCAGCTCGGTGCGGGGATAGGGCTTCGAGGCAGCCACTGCCGTCTCCAGGGCACTGCCGTCCTCCAGCTCCCCCTCCAGGGTCACAAAAACAATCGATCCCATGGCCGTATAGAGCAGAACTAGCAGCAGGACGCCTGTTTCGGGTAGTGGAAAAAGGATTATAAGTGAGAGCCCTAGTAGTTGCACCACCATGGCGTATGCGTAATAATATCACTCATACGCAGTGTTGATTCAAAGGGACTCACCTGTCGCTGATATGCAGTGCGACTTGGGTGCCTTGCGGCAGCCGCACAGGCTGCCACCCTCGCCGCCGCCCTCCCGCCCTCCGGCCTGCTTCTCGGCGGACTGCTTGGAGGCGCCGCTGGCGCCCGAGCTGGAGGACATTCCGCCACGTCCGCTACGACTGTTGGCACCGTTTTGTGCTGCCGCTGCCGCTGCCGCTGCTGCTGATGTTGCAACACCGCTGCTGCCGCTGGCGGGACTGTTGCTGCTGGGGCCGCTGCCGTCGTTGCTGAGAAAAGCCGCCAGCGGCAGTGGCGACTTCTTGTTCATTGTTTTCTTTACTCTATTGGTCAATCACTCGATCAATCAATCAATCAGCCAACCAATCAATCAATCTGCTTGGGGCACGCTGTGGCAGATTCAATTCCCGAGCTGGAACCGAGTCCCACAATGGTGGAGAGAGTGTGGCGCTTGACAATCGAATCAAACGCTTTGGCGCTTCATATGCCACGTAATTTGCATCGTCCTGTTGCCAGGATATGTATGTATGTGCGTCCTGTGGCTGTGTGCAGCTGTGTGAAACGTTTACCGTTTACCGTTTACAGTTTTTGGGCCCTCTGCTGTTATTATGTGTCCGTCATAAAAAGTCGCTCCCCTTTACGAGCCTCGGATGTGTTGTCCCTGTCGCTGCCGCTGTTTGCTGTTTCTTTATTTTAGTCGCGCCGGATGCTGCAAATGCAAAATATTTTCATGAAAACCTGCCACATACCAACAACAAAATGAAAATGAAAATGAAAATTTTCCACGTGTGTGGGGAGGGGGGAAAAAGGAGGGCGGGGGCGCGTAAATTGCATGGCAAACGCCGTGTAATTGAGTCAACAGCTTCAGGTTACGGGCCAGGCTTGGCCAAAAGTAATATTCCGCCAAAAAATTCGATTCAAGATATACGCCATAAACACTTCATTAGCCATAAGGCTAACGGGCAGCTTAAATATTTAATAAGAAAAGACTTGAGTGGGAGTCCGTCCGAGAACTGGAGGTCCTTGAAGCCTCTCCACTTTAGGGTGAAGATTTAGCTGATTCCTAACATAGCTTTTAGATCATACTTCTTGTCGTTTCTCGTTATTATTTTCCAGTTTCTAGTTACTAGTTGCTGGTTTCTAGTTATTAGTTACTAGTTACTAGTTTGTAGTTACTAGTTTCTAATTATTAGTATCTAATTATTATTTATTAGTTACTAGTTTGTAGTTTCCATATACCAGTTACTAGATATTAGTAACTTTTTACTAGTATCTGTTTCTAGTTAATAGGTATAATCGTTATTGGTCACTAGTTTCCAATTACTCGTTACTAGTTACAAGTCTTCAAACTTGTAGTGGCCAGTTACTAGTTACTATTATCTAAAATTATCATTTCCAACAACTAGTTACTAGTTTTTTAATTATTAGTTACTACTTACTAGTTATTCGTTATTAGTTTTATTCGTTATTCGTTATTAATATAATTATAAGTTATTCGTTATTTCTAGTTACTAAATACTAGTTATCAGTTACTAGTTGCTAGTTTCAAGTCTACAAGCCTGTAGCTGCTCGTTACTAGTTGCTGGTTTCTAGTTATTAGTTACTAGTTACTAGTTTATAGTTACTAGTTTCTAATTATTTAGTTCTAAGTACTTTATACTAATTACTAGTAAGTAGATTCTATGTACCAGTTACTAATTATTAGCCATTTCTTAATAATACCTGTTTCTAGTTAATAGGTAATAATCTTCACTTACTAGTTTCCAATTACTCGTTACTTGTTACAAGTCTTCAACCTATTAGTGGCTAGTGACTAGTTAAGATTGTCTAAAATGATCATAATTTCTAACAACTAATTACTATTTTGTTTAATTATTAGTTACTACTTACTAGTTTCTAGTTGTTAGTTATTTGTTTCTGTTTCTAGTTACTAAATACTAGTTATCAGTTACTCGTTGCTAGTTACAAGTCTTCAAACTTGTAGCTGCTAGTTGCTAGTCCCTAGTTTCTAGTTTCTAAGCACTAGTTACTATTTTAAAAAATTAACTTGTACAATACCAATTAATCAAAATACTCTCCTCAAAACTCATATCAAAATAAACAGAATGGTCTGCCACTTTGTTGGTCTTAGCCAGTCCCCAAAAACTGTGAAATATTTAATTTATTGCCAAAAGGATAACAAAGAGTTAGAGTAGATCAACAAAGAGGGAGAGTAGATACCCTCCCAGGCAGCAACGACAACTATGCTTAATAAATTTATCCCCAAAAATTAGTCGAGTTTCATAAAAAATATTGTTTACTGGCTAGTGCGGGGAATGGAAATTTTAAAAGCGCCGTAAAATGTGAAGAGCTTGCCACATAAAGTTTAGGGCTTTCGGGTCAGAGGACGGAATGCCCTCATTACCCCGCCAATCATACAAACACACGCCAGGCACACACACCAACCCTCAAGTATATAGTATATAGTACATATATATTCTTATTCCTGTCCTGTTTTTGTTGAAAATAATCTGATGGACGTGAAGATGGCTGGCATTTAAATTAAAGATTGCGTCGCCCAGGCACAAAAACTTGTCGCCTGGCTAAGGCACGTGCCAGGATTGAGGATTCACGATTCAGGCCGAGGTATATAGGATCTTTTCGAAGGTTAACTGAGAATATGGGCCTAATCCTAAACACCATGGCACTTCAATTAAGGACACCCCGTTTCTAGTTCTGGCAGGCCTCTGTTTTTGCTTATTTCTTGCATTTTTGCTCGCCCCTCCCCAATGCTAATTAGGTGAAGACATCGCAGCACGTTCCACTCGACTGGAACATGTACGTTGTACAATTGTTGTCCACACACACACACACAATTACACACACTGTATATGTTATGGCAACGTATATGCCTGAGTACATAGGTGCTGTATATAGACAGCCGTTCAATCTTGTTCTGAGTGCTGATACCATATCTTGGTTAAGTAAAACACAAATCTGGGAATGCGTTTAAGTACACTGGGGAAAACAGTATCAGATTTAGTAATATTGTGAGGTTTTTGTAGCAACTAGTAACTAGAAGTGGATGGTAGCTAGTAACTAGTAGCAAAGTAATTGTAAGTAGCGATAGACAACTAGTGACTAGCAACGAGTAACGAGTAGCCAGTAACTAGTACCTGAGAAGTACTACTACTAGTAGCTAGTAGTACTGTAGAGAAATAAGAAACTAGCAACGAGTAGCTAGTAGCTAGTAACTAGTAACTAGTACGTAATAATTTAGACTAAAAGCCAGAATACCAGCTTTGTGCTAAGAAACTAGAAGCTAACAACCAAAAATCAATAACCGGAAACTAGTAACTAGTAACTGGTAACTAAAAATGGATGAAAAGATACTTGTAAGCCAAAACTAGTCACTAGAACAAGGAAACTAGTAAGTAGAAACGAGTAATCACAAACTAGTAGCTATAAGCCAGTTTCAAGAAACGAGGAACTAGAAACTAGTTACTAGAAACGAATATATTTAAACTTGAACAAAGAAACTAGTAACTAGTAAGTAGTAACTAGAAGCTAATAACCAGAAATCCATAACCAGAAGCTAGTAGCTAGAAACTGGTAACTATAAATGACTGAACCGATACTAGAAGCAAGAAACTAGTTAGTAGAAACGAACAGATTAACGTTTGAACAAAGAAACTAGTAACTAGAAGCTAGTAAGTAGAACCTAGAAGCTTATAACCATAAATCCATAACCAGAAGCTAGTAGCTAGAAACTGGTAACTAAAAACGGATGAAAAGATACTAGAAGAAGAAACTAGTAAGTAGGAACGAGTAATCAGAAACTAGTAACTAGAAACGAATAGATTTAAACTTGAACAAAGAAACTAGTAACTCGCAACTAGTAACTAATAACTAAAAACTAATAGCCATAAACGAGTAACCAGAAACTAGTAACTAGAAACGAAAAGATCTAAACTTGAACAAAGAACTTGTAACTAGTAACTAGTAACTAGTAAGTAGTAAGTAGAAACTAATAGCCATAACCGAGTAACCATAAACGAGTAACCAGAAACTAGTAACTAGAAAACCAGAAAAGATTGAATAGATTGAAGCCCCATTCCTTTTTCGCTCAGTGTCCTGGTAAATCATGCAAAGTAATTGGTAATTGCATCTGCATCTGCATCTGCATCTGCATCTGCATATCTCTTCTCATTGGCCGCACAATTGAAATTGATATTTTGGGTGTGTCTGTGTTTGGACACAAAAACCAAATCAATTCAGATGGAAATACTTTCGGTTTACCTCAAGCCAAATGTGACATTATTTCTGATTTTGGATTTTCGGATTTAGTTTGTGATTTGAATTTGAATTTGAAATTGGAGTTGTAGTTGTAGTTGTAGTTGGATTTAGATGTGATTATCCTACCAATTTGCACACGGTCAGGCCAGGCTATAAGGTCCAAAGTCCAGAGCCAAGTTGGGGGACAGGGCAGGCCATCCATCATCAATCATGTTCCCCATATGGAGGGAGGGAGGGAGACTGGTGGCATGCTTGGGGGCTTTCGTGCGAGCATCAAACAAAGTATCCTGTATCCAGGACCATACATATCCCGTCCTGACAACCAACGAATCAATCTCGGCGAGTGTCCCCCCATTGCTCCGGAAAAGATTTACTTAAAGTGCCCGGGCAGCGATTTATGAGAATGTCAAAAAGTTGGCGCAGCTCCTAAATGTTTCCTGCCCGTCCAGGTTGGCGGCAAAAATATCCTTTTCTCTCTTAACTTCCTCCCGAAGCTGCCACTTCAGTTCCGAAACTGCCACATTTCAAACGAAGCTCTCTCGTGTGATTCCACAAATGAATTCCAATGGAATCTGGCCAGGCACTCAATTATTTTATTATTTGGATTTCAAATCCCGGCACCTCACTTTGAAATTTAATTCGGAATTCCTGAGGCTAGATTTGTGTTGTCTCCTCAAGTATTTCCATTCGAGATGCCCTGCCCGTCCTGGCATTTAAATATTACACCTGTTTGCCGCGCCATTTGCCGCCCACGTCCTGGCCCACGTACGTCGTCCTGGCTGGCGATACAGTGGCACTTACTTTGCCTTTTTAATTGCCGACATTTATTGAACGCTCCGGCGGTGTTAAATCAACCGAGTGAGAAGCCAAGGTGACGGGTGGTGCCAGTGGGGGAACCCCAAGGTGCGAGGGCTGCCTTGGAGTCTGACTTAAGTGCAAACTTATGCCAATTATTCCCAGCTTTTTCCCCAGCTGGCATTGAACTTTGCATGCACTGAGAGAAAGGGAAGAAGCTGGATTAAGGAGAAAGGACTAAGCTTTGTGGGAGTTAGAAGTCTAAAAGGACTAAGTCAACCTCTTTCTCTTCTCATAACTTTTCCACTCATTTATTTATTTATTCTAATTTCTCGCCGTGGAGAGAAAGTGCGGAGAAAGCTGGGGGCAGGCAGGCGGGGAGAGCTCAAGCAGATTACACGGATCATTAGCTCAAATGAGAAAGTTCACATGTTCAGCTCCTTCGCACTAAGCACGACGTCCAGCACTTAATCAAATGCAAGCAGTAGCGCCCAGGAGAGGCCGAGACAGTGTCCTTGCCAGAGGCGGGAGGGCGACAGGGGCGACAGGACAGGCAGGAATGCCCAAGATGGATGCTTTTCGGGGGAGAAGAAAATAAATAAAGGAAGAAATGCTACAAGCAATATGCCTGATTGAAAGCAAGTAACTTTCCAGGACAACCAGCGACAGGACACGCAGGACACGTGCAGTTATTTGCGGAATTCTGATAGATTTCCCTGCAACTGATTTGCGCACGTCCTGGCTCGTCCTGCAAAGCAAAGGTGAATCAAATGTAGCGGTCAAAGGTCCTTCCTTCCTTCCATTTATCTATTTTTTTTCTCTAGTCCTTTTTTCTCCTCTAGTCCCAGCCAAAGTGCAAACCCCTGTCCGTCCTGTTTGCGAGTTGGTCCTTTTTTTTTGGGTGGGTGATGACCACTTCTAAGTTTGTTAGGCGGTCCCCGATGAGCGAGCGAGCACTTGGAGAAAAAAATATAGCATACTTTTTGGCTTTCGTCCTTTTTTTCTCAGAAAACTAACAAGAGGCGTGTACCGGGTATCGTGTAGTCGAAGACAGCCTAGGCTAGACAGGTTTGTGTCTAAAAAAGAGAACTAAGCGGATGAGGAAGCATCTGGAATGCTTACCCCCTTGTGGCACCCAATTTTCTCCAAGTGCCAATGGAAGAGGCAGACAAAGTGGGGGCGACTCCTAAAGAGACCGAACATCACGCATGCCGCCAAAAACGATTCTCGTGTCTAAACTGACTGCCAGGCCTTTCACTCCTCCACTCTGTCCCAATTTCCCCAGCAAGGACATAAAAGCCTGGCAAGTCGAGCCTGGCTGGGGGAAGAGGGTCACATATCCAAATATCCAATTCTCACTCATTGCGTTTTTGGCAACTTGCTGCACAATTAAACGGCAAATCACGCCTAGGATTGGGTAAAAGCATTCCAGCCTCCCAACATCCAGCATCCTGCATCGCATATCCTGGCAGGAGCTGCAACAACAACGAGAAAGAAAAGCCGCCACTGAAAGCAATTGGGAAAATGGCATAAAAACTGGAGCATCGCCAAAGGCGAAACGAAACTACGAGATTGATGACGAGAGTTGTGCTTTAGCTTCTGGTGCTGGTCCTGGTCCTGGTCCTGGCCCTGATCCTGGTACTGGCTGTGTTGGCTAAAAACCACCAACCAACGTTGGCCAACTTGGCCAAAGGGCGAAAAGTAAATTGTAAATGAAATGTGGAAAATGGAGAGACCGCAACGAACCGATCGGCGGGGCTGTTGGGCCGTCAAAGAGTCATAAAGAGCCGGAAAACAAAAGTTAGCACAAGAACAAGGACTACAAGCCATGGCAGTGGCAGTGGCAGTGCCCATAAAGCCTCAGGCTTTTGGCAAAAACCAAAAAAAAGGAAAACTGAAAGAAAAGGTAACAGCAGAACCGGAGCTAGGAAATTGGTTAAGGAAATGCTCTAAAAAGAATTCAAAATCAATAAGCCATTAAGAAGTATTTCCGTTTTTAATCAGTCTCTCTAACTTAATCAGTCTCTCTAACTTAATCAGTAATAGTATCAGTAGTATCTGCTCTTAGCACCTCGGAGTAAATGCCAGCAGAATGTTCAATTCCATCTGGGGAATTGCGATTGAATGGGCTCTGAAAAGGTGGGCCGAACTATCAAGTTGATTATCCCCCAAACGGGCAGGTGGAGCTCCCTAATTCTATTACCGAACAACCCTTTGCCTTACTGACCAAAGCCCAGCTCCGCCCTAAGCACACTTGCCACAAATGGATCCAAACAATAACTCACAAAAATCCTCACAATTTGCTGAACTTGAGCCTGTCAGAGGCGGCGTCGGCACTGCCACTGGCGGGCCAAAGGGGGCGAACAAATGCTTAGGCTTAACCCACTTGAGGGGCCCTTGGGTTAGATTGTAACCAACTCGAGTTAACCCATTAGTGCCGGCGGAGGGCGGGCAGCCAACCAGCCAAGAGGCAATGGAGATGGAAATGAAAAAACAATTTCATTGCAAAGTGAAACGTAGAGTCACGTCTAGCACTCGAGGGGGGACTGTGCTGGGGGAGAAGGGGCGGCCGAAGGATTCCAGGATTCCTCTGGCTCCTGTCTGTTGTTATTGCTTAGTTGGCGATTTTGCAGAGCAAGCAAATAAATTGAAAAAAGCTACCGAGGTGGGGCAGTACAAGGAAAATCAGTCAGATAGCTGCCACTCCTTGCCGCTCCCCTCGCCTCTGTCGTCAAGAGTCTCGCAATGATTGAATGCCCAGGATACACACCCCAAAAAAAAACAACAAGCTAGGAAGGATGACTTGGAAAGGAGCCTACATATTTATACTCTTACGGTTTGATTGGGAATTAGAAAGCTTGGGCTTCAAACTTGACGCAGATCAGGTAGAAGAATATGAATGAAGGGAAATGAATGAAGAAAGTGGAAAATGAATAGTTTCCTGAATGAATAAGCAGACAAATGAACACCTGAGAAAATGAATACTAAGCACAAGGAAAAATGAACAAGCTAGAAAGTGAACAAACTGGAAAATGAATACATAGGAAAATGAATAAGCAGACAAATGAACACCTGAGAAAATGAATACTAAGCACAAGGAAAAATGAACAATCTAGAAAGTGAACAAACTGGAAAATGAATACATAGTTTCCTGAATGAATAAGCAGACAAATGAACACCTGAGAAAATGAATACTAAGCACAAGGAAAAATGAACAAGCTAGAAAGTGAACAAACTGGAAAATGAATACATAGGAAAATGAATAAGCAGACAAATGAACACCTGAGAAAATGAATACTAAGCACAAGGAAAAATGAACAAGCTAGAAAGTGAACAAACTGGAAAATGAATACATAGGAAAATGAATAAGCAGACAAATGAACACCTGAGAAAATGAATACTAAGCACAAGGAAAAATGAACAAGCTAGAAAGTGAACAAACTGGAAAATGAATACATAGGAAAATGAATAAGCAGACAAATGAACACCTGAGAAAATGAATACTAAGCACAAGGAAAAATGAACAAGCTAGAAAGTGAACAAACTGGAAAATGAATACATAGGAAAATGAATAAGCAGACAAATGAACACCTGAGAAAATGAATACTAAGCACAAGGAAAAATGAACAAGCTAGAAAGTGAACAAACTGGAAAATGAATACATAGGAAAATGAATAAGCAGACAAATGAACACCTGAGAAAATGAATACTAAGCACATGAAAAAAGGAACAAGCTAGAAAGTGAACAAACTGGAAAATGAATACATAGGAAAATGAATAAGCAGACAAATGAACACCTGAGAACATGAATACTAAGCACAAGGAAAAATGAACAAGCTAGAAAGTGAACAAACTGGAAAATGAATACATAGGAAAATGAATAAGCAGACAAATGAACACCTGAGAACATGAATACTAAGCAAAAGGAAAAATGAACAAGCTAGAAAGTGAACAAACTGGAAAATGAATACATAGGAAAATGAATAAGCAGACAAATGAATACTGAACACATGGAAAAATGAACAAATGGGAAAATGAATGCCCAAGAAATGAACTCACCGAAGAATAAACGGAAGTTAACAGACTAGAACATCTTAGAAAATGAACACAAGGGAAAATGAATAAAGGGACAAATGAAGAGACTGTCGGATGAACAAAGCAGAAATGAACACCCCTACAAATGAACACTCTAGAAAATGAACAAGCAGAAAGATAAAAAAAAAAAACAAACGTTTAAGATGTTTATTAACAAAAATATATTTAAAAGATAAACTCTGAAAGATAGTCTCTAAAAAATCAAGAAACTACTCTAGAATATCGAGTCGGAAACCCCCAAATACCCTCTCCTAGAGCAGAAAAGCAAAAGCAACCTCGACAAAAAGATTCAAACATACTCGGGCAAAGGACTCGCAATTGAATTGGAACCCTCTCCTCGCAAATGAAGAATGTTCTCTGCATTTTTCTGGGGCACACGTACACGTGCCCGGGGAAAGGGCTGGAGGAGAGTGTGGCATTGGGCGGGCTTCGGGCTGAATGGATGGAGACGTCCAAGTCCAAGTCCAAGCCAACATAAAATTTGTTGGGCGAAACATAAAAAGCAAACAGAGAACGACATGAAAATGTGGCAAGAAATAGGAATAGAAATAGGAATAGACGCCAGGGCCCAAGAAGAAAATTCAAAAAAAAAAGTAAACTATAAACAAAACAAAGCGGAACGAAGCTCACAGAATCATGAAAAATGTAAACCAACTGGAGGCAAAAAAACAAAAATAAAAACTAAATCAGGAAACAAAAACGAGTGAGGGATGGAAAGAAAACACAAGCCGAGATACAAGTCCATGTCTTATGCTAAGAATTTTGATGCACTTACAGAAATGTACGAGACTACACACACACTACAAGGCTGCAAGGATACAGATGGAGGGATACAATGGCGGTGGAGGTGGGCTGAGATGGCTGAGTGGGTGTAGCCCTGCCACAAGTGGCACTGACGAAGGCAACGCTGATTGGCACAAGGCCAGTGGAACAGCAAGGACCAAACCAAAGAACATTTCACTCGAGACTCTCTCGCCCTTAGATTTCTATTTCTATTTTTTATTTTTATTTTTTTTTTTGGCAAAACAAAATCACAAGTTTCAAGTGCTGGCCAGAAGTACGTGAATGGCCCGAAGATAATGACCGAAAGTGCCTTCAATTAGTCCCAGTCAATGGGCCAAAAGTTGCCCACAAACTTCTTCTTGAGAAAAAGTTTCCAAAAAAAAAACAAAAAAAAGAAGAGATGGAATCATCGACAATGCCTGGAAATGAATCAAAATAAATCGTTATTCCAGTACTTGCAATTCCCAATCGGTTCTAGCGCATAAATACTTTATCTAATCGGGGCCGCTGAGAACTTTACAGCTCCAGGCCGGGAATAGGGAATCGAAATCAATTGGGGGGCCCTCTAATGTGTCTGCCGTTTAATAAATTATAGGTATCCCTTCTCAAAGGCCTCGTTTATCGATGATCCTGCGAGAGCGTGATGCCGCAGTCCCTCCCTGCCGCAAGAGTGCGATGGAATCGTGCCCGATTTGATGGCCAATGCGAGCTTAAAACCGCAATAAATAAATCTTTTTTTTTTTTTCTTTTCGGCTGCCACAGGACATGGATACGAAAAAGGATATATGTATGTAGGGAGAGGAGGGGCCATGTGGCCGGGCCTCGAGCTGTCAGCTGCTAGGACTCGCTGATGGTCTCTGGATGCGGACAAGGATACGGACACGGATGCGGTTGCGGTTGGGCCTGCATAAAGACCCACAAGGATGGAGTTTACTTTATTTTGCTCTCATTTCTTGTTCTCCTTCTCCTTCTGCCTGCCTGCCACACGCCACATGCCTCATGCCACATGCCACCAACTAGGTAATCTTTTGCATCATCGAGACCCAATGAAGTACGTGGCGAGCGCTGCGACTGTTGCTTCTTTGGGGCAACTGGAAATGCATAAACAAGCAGCGAGTCACTTCCCTGCCACTGCCACTGCCGCTGCCACTGCCAGTGGCAGACACCAATGCCACTTGGAATTACACGGCCCTCCGTCAGGCACCCGAAACCCAAAGAAAAGGACCGCAAATGGCGGAAAAAGGGACCCAGCCAGGTCCCAAAAGAACAACATTGCAGTGGTTGGGGAGCAAAAAAAATAAATGAGACTTAAGATGGAATTTAAAATTAAAATTAACTTTAAGGGTGGGTCTTTACTGAGACTAAATAAGTAATTAAGATTAATATATATTTTTTTTAATTGAAACAAATCCTGGAGTCAAGGTCCCTAGGCCCACTGTGCCAAGGATCCTGCGACTCCTGGCATAAGACTGGCACCGACAGTTTCGGTTGCTGCTCGCGTACATCTGGCCGGGGAACGAAAGGCATATGTAGCCAGCACGTCCTTCATTCAATGCCATGAAACGTGTTAAGGATTCAAGGGGCAGGACTCGGGGTTTTATTTTCGATGCAAGTCCTGTAACATCTCAGTCGTGTGCGAGTGTAAGTGCGGGGCAAAAATTTAATCAGTATGGCTTTGCAGGCATTCCAATAGACAACCTGAATTTAGATAACAAATTATGCATTGGCTCCTCGTAGTCCTGCTCGTCGTCCTGCTCGTCCTCCGCCTCGTCCTGCAACCATTACAATTGTTGCACATGTGTGAGGATTTTTATATTTTTTTTTGTGTATTGCCTTTGGTTGGAAAAAGGACGTGCTGGCAGGCTCTTTGTGGGCAACCTTTTAGGCGCCTCTCTCTTTTTTTTTGGGGGGCAGAGGTCAGCAATTTTCATTTGAGGTCCTTGGGCTGAGGAGAACTCAGTAGGTCGCCCAGGGAATGACAGTTATTGCCATTTGCCTTTCAGGGCATACTGTGGGGAAGGGACTCACCTCACCCACCCGCTCTCCTCTCCAAGGGGAGGTCCTTTTTACACCACAATTACGAGCCATGAATGAAAATGCAGCAACGGAAAATGCCATCCAAATGGGGTGTCTGCGAGATCCCCAAAAAAAATAAAAAGAAAAAGAAATTAATCCAAAAGAATGCATGGAATTTGGACATTTTGTTTATTTCTGGGCCGTCAGTCCCTTCTTCGATTCGATTCCTGCGATTCGGGGGCTATAATTGCACTTTTGGTTCCGTTTCCGGTTCACTTCACCAGCTCGTTGTTTAAGTTTCCGGTGGAAAAAAGCAACAAAAACCAGCCAGAAGGTAGTCCCTGAACTAAGAATGTAATTGATTGAGTTGGAAAATAAAAGTTGCTAGTCTATCGATTGCAGGATATCGATTATTTCGATAAGACTTAGAGCTAAAGTATAGTTCCAAGCTTCGAATCGATTCTAGATAGTCTATCGATTATTATTGCAACAAGAATATATCGTATTCAATAAATCTATAAGCGATTAAAGCGAAAAATCGATAGATCCTCGATTACTTCGATAGTTTGTGATTTAAAAGTGAAATAAAAGCGAAAAGCTTACAAATTTTGATGACTTTGATCACCAGGAGAAACTGTACTACGCCACCATGTCTATGGATTGCAGGATATCGATTATTTCGATAAGATTTAGAACTAAAGTATAGTTACCAACGATTCTAGATAGTCTATCGATTATTATTGCCACAAGAATATATCGTATTCAATAAATCTATAAGCGATTAAAGAGAAAAATCGATAGATCCTCGATTACTTCGATAGTTTGTGATTTAAAAGTGAAATAAAAGCGAAAAGCTTACAAATTTTGATGACTTTGATGACCAGGAGAAACTGTACCATGCCAATATGTCTATCGATTGCAGGATATCGATTATTTCGATAAGATTTAGAACTAAAGTATAGTTACCAACGATTCTAGATAGTCTATCGATTATTATTGCAACAAGAATATATCGTATTCAATAAATCTATAAGCGATTAAAGAGAAAAATCGATAGATCCTCGATTAATTCGATAGTTTGTGATTTAAAAGTGAAATAAAAGAAAGTGAATAAAAGCGAAAAGCTTACAAATTTTGATGACTTTGATGACCAGGCGAAACTGTACCATGCCACCATGGCTATCGATTGCAGGATATCGATTATTTCGATAAGATTTAGAACTAAAGTATAGTTACCAACTTCGAATCGATTCTAGATAGTCTATCGATTATTATTGCCACAAGAATATATCGTATTAAATAAATCTATAGGCGATTAAAGAGAAAAATCGATAAATCCTCGATTACTTCGATAGTTTGTGATTTAAAACATCAAAAATCATATCAAACTATGCCACAACCTTTCATAAACAGCCAAAGCACTGAAATATTTAAAAAAATAAACAAAAACCACACGTATGACCAAAAAGTGAATAAAAGCGAAAAGCTTACAAATTTTGATGACTTTGATCACCAGGAGAAACTGTACCATGCCACATGGAATGGAAATGGAAATGGAAATGGGAATAGAGGGAAATAACCGAAATAGCCCACAAAGGCAAATCAACTTCAATCGAAAAACCGAAAAACATTTTTCAGAGGAAAAAGTCAAAAGTGGAAACACTTCAGCCCCCTGAAGAGAGAGCCGCAACCATTCCATTCTGTCGCCGGAAATTTTTGTCATAATCCAAAGCCAAAAAACCAATAGACCGCACCAAACCAAACTTGCCACGCCCCTTTGGCCCACAAACACACACACACACATAGAGGCAGTCCACAGTTGTGGAAACACGTGTCCAATTTTTTATATTTTTTGGGCAAATAAATGAAATGAAATGAAACATTTTAACAATAAATGCAAATTTAGCTAAGCCGCCTATTGGCAACTAAAACCGACACCAACGACAAAATAGACAAATATATATATGTACAGTTATATACACATATATGTATACCGTTACGCACACATGCTAACTCAAATCGAAAAGTCTATAAACCAGAAAAGAAAAAAAAATGCAAATTTTTCGCTTTATTTTCACGCGCATCTGGCACACTCTCACCCACTCGTCCTGGAAAATCAGAAGCCTTTCTCCACCCTGTATGTGTGTGTGTGTGAAAGTGAATGGGAAAATGTGTCAGCAGGACCCCCCACACCTCTCGATTTCTAACAATTTTTTATTTCATGTTACTCGCTTTGGGGCATCTGACCAATTGTATGATTTAATACGACAATGGGCTGGCGGTCGCCTTTTGTGGGCAACTGTATGTGTGTGGGTGTGTGGGTGTCTGTCTGGGTGTGGGTGTTCGCATATGGGCTTAAAAAACCACTCGACTAAGCCTTTATTTAATAACAAACTAAGCACAAACAAGCCCAGGGGATCCTTTGCCAAATCGGCGCATAAACTAACACACTGCGATTGCCAAATGGTTGCCTGTTTTCGATTAATCGATTAATTTTATAGTTCCATTCGATACTTTGATTATTTTTGGTTGATTAGTGGTTTGCTTTTTATAATATTATTTAAATATAATTATAGTTATCGATTATTTCGATAACTTTTCTTTGAAAAAATCATTCGATGATTGTTTAGACTTTTAGTTGATTTTTGGGGAGCAAATTTCTATCGTTTTAGTTTACTTTGATTATTTCGATAACTACTCTTTTGATTGTTAAACTGTTTTATCGATTAATTCGATAGCTTTATAATAAAAAAAAAAAAATCTTTGATCAAATAGCTAATCACAAAAAACAACAAAAGTTAATCGTTTCTAAAACAATTCGATTTTTTCGATAACCATTAATCGATAAAAAGACTTGTTGATGATTCTAATGTCTTTTCTTAGCAAAAATGATGACAAAAACGGAGACTCCTCCTACAGAACCATCTTTTAGCGATTATTTCGATACCTTTTCTGTTTGCGGATCTAAAATCAAGCGAAAAGAATTCGATTACCGACTGACTGGCTCTGATTTATGCAGATTTCTTCCATAATTGCTCCATCAACCCGACCAAAACCAATCAATTCGATCACGGGGCAGTCATGCCAACCCAAAAAAGAGCCATTTATATAGCTGTGAGTTGCTCCTTTTTTTATATATAAAAATATATATATAGTTTGAGCTGATTTTGCAACAAAGTTCGATGGCAATCGCTCAATTGGAACATCGATTTCAACCGCCAGTGGCAGTGGCATGGCAGAGCGCCTCTTAAGCAAACGACTTGAAATTTGAAAAGTAAACGAAACGATGATAAAATAATACAAACACAAATGCAAAACACCAACACAAACACACGTAGCACACGGAATACAAATACCAAAACACACACACACACACACCCCCACCCCAGGCAGGCTACTATCGGAGTTTGGACACGCGTCTGTGTGGGTTTTGGCTATAGATGGTTGCATATAAACTGAAAATCGAAAACCATATTTCAATTTGCGGCATTTAGCACACACACACACAGCTACACACATGTACACACGAAATGTGGGTGTGTGTATTAGGGAGGAGAGGTGGCAGGGTGGCAGGACCATCAGAAAGGACACGCATGATCAAATTGATGCGCTTGCCGTAACGAGTTCAGTTGGGGGCTTTCATGGGTTAAGGTGGCCAGCGGGGTGTTAAGTGGGGCAAGGTGTTAGCGGAGCTATTGCCTTCAATCAGGGGGGAGGGGCTCCTAAAAAGTATGCTATAGTTTTGGTTTGGAAAAATCTTGAAAGAGATTGAAGGCGAATTAATTATTTTTAGCCAATTATTATATATTTTTTATGAGTTTATATTTAAAATAGTTCTTAATACACTATTAAATTTTTAAGATTTATATACAGTTAATTTTTTAATGGAGGTTTTATTATTTTTTTTTATTAAAAGTTTCTAAAAACTAGAAACTAACAGGAACTCTTAACTTTTGAAACTGAAAACCACAAAGACAACTCAAGTACTTTAGTTATTTATTTTTTATTTTTAAGATCTTCAAGATAGATACTCTTTTAAGATAGATACTCTCTCTCTCTATCTCTCCCTTTTCTTGACTTTCTTGCCTTTTTCCTAATTTTTCTTTCAAGTGTAGTCCAAAAAGTCTCCACCAAGGCTGGGCTACCAAAGCCTTTCTAAATAGTTTTTATTTTATTTCATTTTTGACAATCTCTACTGTACTTTCGGCCGAGAGGCTGTGACCCTCCAGCCCACCTCTGCCCCCTACCTCTACCCCTTAACCCCAACTAATTCATCTTGAGGCCCAAAAACATGATGCCCCGCCAACTGCCAAGTGTGAAGCGGAAAGGGTTAGTCGGGACGGGATCCCAAAAACATGGCTCCTTCATACATCATTCAACAATGAGCGGACGGGAGCCTGGGAAGAGGTCCTTTATCTTTTGGCGGGCATGTGTGCGAGGACCGGATGTCATTTGTATAAGTTTGTGTGGTGGGACTTTAAGAGACTTGTCCTCCTCCCCAGCACACATCCATACACGCGAAGTGGCAAAGTGGAAAAGTGAAATAAGCGCAGCTTTTCATATATTCCCACTTTCCCAATTTTCCGCCATTTCCTCGGCAATGGCCCCGCCAAGTAGGCTATAAGG
This sequence comes from Drosophila monieri, assembly GCA_035047585.1. Taxonomy (NCBI): domain Eukaryota; kingdom Metazoa; phylum Arthropoda; class Insecta; order Diptera; family Drosophilidae; genus Drosophila; species Drosophila monieri. The sequence goes on from JAWNPJ010000025.1 coordinate 36,390, forward strand.
TCCTTAGCGCAGGAGCAATTAATGCGTATCGCCGAGTAAATTATTCCCCTGATATATGATCGGCGATGGGAAAGGACTTGATATCGAAATAATATGGAGGAGAGTGGAGCAGGCAGAGACCATTGGCTGGCTTTAATGGCTTTTACTTCATTTAAATATTTTATCCTTTTTTAAGGGGAGTTGATGGGCTTTTTGTAGAGTAGCTTAAGTCTCGAGGGAGAGATATCATAGCTTGTTCTTAATTTTCTTCATGAGGTTCTCCTAGAGCCTTGTCCGCGTGTCCGCCTGTCCGCCAATTGGTTTCTCAAGTTATAATTACTCGAAAGATATAAGATAAAAAAAGTCGAGGCTAACTATATCTTAACTTGTACTCTCTCTCCATATACTCTCCATAGGAAGTGCTAAGTCTTAGAAATCTTAGATATATAGCCTTGTCCGCGTGTCCGTCTGTCCGCCAATTCCTCCAAATTATTATTACTCGAAAGATATAAGATATAAGATATAAGATATAAGATATAAGATATAAGATATAAGATATAAGATATAAGATATAAGATATAAGATATAAGATATAAGATATAAGATATAAGATATAAGATATAAGATATAAGATATAAGATATAAGATATAAGATATAAGATATAAGATATAAGATATAAGATATAAGATATAAGATATAAGATATAAGATATAAGATATAAGATATAAGATATAAGATATAAGATATAAGATATAAGATATAAGATATAAGATATAAGATATAAGATATAAGATATAAGATATAAGATATAAGATATAAGATATAAGATATAAGATATAAGATATAAGATATAAGATATAAGATATAAGATATAAGATATAAGATATAAGATATAAGATATAAGATATAAGATATAAGATATAAGATATAAGATATAAGATATAAGATATAAGATATAAGATATAAGATATAAGATATAAGATATAAGATATAAGATATAAGATATAAGATATAAGATATAAGATATAAGATATAAGATATAAGATATAAGATATAGTGAAGAGGTAAACTATATCTTAGCTTGTACTATATACTCTCCATAAGAAATAACTAGACATCTTGGAGATATGGCCTTGTCCGCGTGTCCGTCTGTCCGCCAATTCGATTCTTAGCCTTTTATTGAATAAAAAATATGACAAAAGTCAGGAACTAAGCCTCTTATACAGTCCTGATCCCATTTTTAATAAAATATTAGTCTTGAACCCATTTTTTAGTTGTTTATTTAATTTTATTAGCCCTCTCCCCAGACCCTTAACCCTCTTCCTTAACCCCCAACTCCCTAATGATCTCCGTAATCTAATCTGTTTGACGTTAGCCTTTCTTTGCTTTCTCCTCCATTCTCCTGTCACCTCTGCTTTATTGAGTTTTCTATCATTTTATTTTATTTTATTAAATTCCTTCCTGTTCGCACTTATCGCCTCGCTGCACACCTTCTGGCCCCATCCCATCCCATCCCCCCTCCCCCCTATTGACCACAATTATGAGGTGCTTTTAATCATATTAGGGGGTCCCTTGGACTCCCATACTCCTCTCTATTTTTTTTATTATTTTTTTGTGGTCCTGTGGCCGGCGAAGCGTATCTCAGTTGGCTTATTTTTTCGCAACCATATTTTTTAGAGTCCTTGCATTATTTTCAGCCATCCTTGACCTTCGACCTTCCCGGCCAGCCCCCCCAATCGCCCCCCGAAATTATTCTCTAGGCTAGGTGACCTTTTTGAATGAGTCTCCGTGGAATAAGCGCGTCCGCATCGCTGGCTATCTGAGCAGGACCAGGAGTCCTTGTTTGGGTGGTAGGTAGGTAGGTCCCATTGCTTATCGCTTTTCTATTAGACACGCGCCAGGACCACGACCACGACCACGCCCACTTCCCTACCTTTGCCCCCTCAACCATTGTTTCTCCAAAAAAAAAAAAAAAACACACTTTTTGGTTTGAAAAGTTTTCGGGAAGGCAGCATTTAAGCCACAAAAGCGACTAACTGACTCATTTCGCTTTTCCAGCTTCTTTGCTTAGGCCTTGCTTTGCGCCCGCTTTTCCTCCGCTTTTCTTTTGCTTTTCTTATTATTATTATTATTATTATTTGGCTGTGAGCTCAGCTTAAGTGATTCATTGGCGCTCCAGACACAAGCGAGCGATTCAAAACGATTCCCTTCAAACTCGGCGCTCAAGCGATTTAAGCAAATAAGTCATCCCAAGTCCCAGGACCTCGAAACTTTCCTTTCTCCAGTTCTCCAGCTCTTCCCCAGAAACCACAAAATGTAAATGCAAAGTGCGCATAATTTCGAGGGGCAGGGCAGGAGTTGGGAATACAGGTCTCTTCTGTGCCTAATTGACTGCCGCTTCGAGTGGAGTTTTTCGTTTGTGTCGGTTTCTGGAGGGGGGCTGAGAGGGAGTGCTAGGGAGTGGGTGGCAGTGGGGCTCAGTGCGGCTCAGTCACTATTATGCCAGACTTTTCAAAAACTTGTTTTCATCGCTTTTCCCCCGCCCCCGCCCCCGCCTCTGACATTTTTATGCACAACACACGCCAGGATACGAAAGTAGAGCAAAGACAAGGGCACAGGGTATGCGGCAGGACACGAGGGGGGCTGCTTGCTGGGAGAAAGTGAAAGAAAGTCAGGGGTGGGGGTGGGGGTGCAGAGAGGCTTACAGTGACAGGCAACTGACACCCGGCGGAATATAATTTACAGTGCCAGCGGTTACTGACCAGCGGAAAAGCGCAAGTTTCCCTCCCACGAAAGGCGATTGCTGCACTGACAGAAATTACCTTTCAAAATTATTAATAAAATTTTAAAAAAATAACTCCAAGTAAAGATAGAGATAAAAAGTTGACTAAAAGCTTTACATATTTTTTGTTTTATTTTTTTTAAGATTAAAAAAGCAAAGGAACTTCAGTAGAGCTTCCTAACTCTATCATACCCGGTACTTTTCTGGTATTTTTTGTTGGTATTCTTCCATTAAAGCTTTATTTTTATTTTAAGAAACTTTTAAAAATAAATGGACTGTTTAAATTAAAATATTTATGAGTTAATTAAGAGTTCTTAGACTTTTCTCCATAAAAGGGCCAACATAAGAAGCCAGGAAGCTCTAAGACATCTAAGGCTCTAGGACTAAAAATTGTCCGATTTGTCTGAATTTTTGTTTTTTTTTTTTAGAAAAAATTAAGCCCTGGACTAGTTTGAATTTAAAATATTTAAAGGCATTACTTTATTAACTCGTCAATGCGCTTAAAAAAAAAGAATAATAATAGTAGCGAGTATGATAAGTCGGAAACCTTTTTTAAAAACACACTTTTTCTAAAACTTGATTTTTTTTGGTAAAAATAATTAATTTTATAATTTTTTGAATATTAAATTTATGAAATAAACGAAAATAATTGAATTTCTTGGTAAACTTTTGTAGATGGAGACCAGAAGATATCCTTAAACCTGAAAAGGTACAAAAAACTTTACACTGAGCAAAAAAAAATGAAATAAAAAAGAAAGAAGGATAAGAAGGAAGAAAACTTTATCCTGAGTTCCAGGTTGGGGTTGAAACTAAACTGATTATTGCGTTTAGTTGAAGACAATTAGAGGAAAACAAGAATGGAAAGCTAACTTCGGGCGGAGCCGAAGTTGATATACCCTTGCAGATATGTGGCATATTATTAGATATATATCGGATCTTATATAGTCGGCCGATCCTTATTAAACTCGGCAGATCAAATTAGTTTGCCGAAAGTAGAATCCATACAAAGTCCCAGTCTTCTAACTTAAAAAACAACAGAGATATGGCATTTCCGATCAATCAGTTATATGGCAGCTATAGGATATATGCGGCCGATCCATATGAAATTTGGCAGATCGAATAAGTCTGCTAAAAGAGGAGTCCACAGCAAGTCCCATCCTTCTAACTTTAAAAACAACAAAGTTATGGCATTTCCGATCAATCAGTTATATGGCAGCTATAGGATATAGTCGGCCGATCCTTATGAAATTTGGCAGATCGAATAAGTCTGCTAAAAGAGGAGTCCACAGCAAGTCCCATCCTTCTAACTTTAAAAACAACAAAGTTATGGCATTTCCGATCAATCAGTTATATGGCAGCTATAGGATATAGTTGACCGATCCCGGCCGTTCCGACTTATATACTGCCTGCAAAGGAAAGAAGGATGTGTGCAAAGTTTGAAGTCGATAGCTTTAAAACTGAGAGACTAGTTTGCGTAGAAACAGACAGACAGACGGACAGACGGACAGACGGACATGCTTATATCGACTCAGGAGGTGATCCTGATCAAGAATATATATACTTTATAGGGTCGGAGATGTCTCCTTCACTGCGTTGCACACTTTTGACCAAAATTATAATACCCTCTGCAAGGGTATAAAAACGACCTGAAGCCAGCCAACTCGACTGAAAACTTCAAATCAAAGGGGGAAAGGGGGTGCGGTTGGAAAGGTCCTGGCTATAATTGAGTTGAAGGCGACCAGAGGCGGGGAGCTGGCGAAAAGGTGGCCAGCAGAAAGTTGTATGCGAATTATTGAGGCGATAAATACATTAATTAAAGTCAAGTCGTCATAAATAAATAAAATCTGGTGGAGAGTAAACGAAGCAGCCAGACAAGAGGCGGCAAAGGACGCGAAAGGACTTTGGAAGTCCTGTGGAAAGGCAGCCGAAAGCCAACAACAACGAGTGCCAAGGTGGCGAGAAGTCAAAGCCAAACCATTAATGAAAATTGTGATATTTTTCCTCTCAACAGGCAGCTTTCTTTCTTTTTATTTTCTTTTCAAAGAAAAGAAGTGGAGGAGGAATTTCCTTTTTCTTTTTTCCCTTCACTTGATTCGTTTTTTGGTCCTGTGCTGAATGGAGTTGAAGCGCGGTCACAGTTGCGGTTTGCGAAAATGGCCAAGACGGAGGTAATTGCTCCACGAAATTGATGAAGAGAAGTTTAATGAAGAAGGAGAGCCGGCCAGGAGGGGAAATTGAATAAAATCATAGGCGGGGAACGGGGAACGGGGGACGGGGGGCAATTGAATCAACAAAGAGCTTCACTAAATAGGGTTAATTATTTGCTTCAAATCGGGGCAGGGACATGCCTGGGCGAGTTGGAACATGTTGGGACAAGTTAGAACAAGTCGCCACTAGACATAACCTTACTTTGAAGAGTACTTGAGATTCTTTACAATTTCTTTGGTTATTTTAGAACCTAGAACATGTCAGAACATGTCAGAACATGTCAGAACATGTCAGAAATAGTATAATTGAAGTTAACCTTTCTTTTTGAAACAGTTTCTACGAAAAATTAACATTTTTTTAAGACAAAATTAAAAAGAAATATCAATCAATCGGAGACTCTCAAGATCTTCTCAGAATATTAAGCAGTTTAAGACAAGATAGAACATGTTAGGACCAGTTAGAACATGTCGCAACTAGACATAACCTTACTTTTTTAAGACTAATTGAGATTCTTCGGCATTTCTTAGGTTTTTTCTGCAGTTTTGCTTCAAATTGAGCCAAGGGCATGTCTGGACATGTCAGAAATAGTATAATTTAAGTTAACCTTTCTTTTTGAAACAGTTTCTATGTAAAAGTAACATTTTTATAAGACAAAGTTAAATAGAAATATGGATTCTTAAGATTTTCTGAGAATACTAAGCTGTTTAAGACAAGTTAAAACATGTTAGGACCAGTTAGAACATGTCGCAACTAGACATAACCTTACTTTTTTAAGACTAATTGAGATTCTTCGGCATTTCTTAGGTTTTTTCAGCAGTTGTGCTTAAAAATGAGCCAAAGACCTGTCTGGACAAGTTGGAACATGTCAAAATATGTTTGAAATAGTAAAATTTGTGCAAACTTTTCTTTTTTAAACCATTTCTGAGTAAAAGTACAAATATAGAATCGACAAACTCCTTCAGAGTACTTGAGACTCTTGAATTCCTAACACTTTCTAGAATACCAAAGACTAAAACATGTTAGAACATGTTGGAACAAGTTGGAATGTGTCAGAAATGAAAGAACGTGAGATAATCCTTCGTTTTTAAGCTCCAGAATTATATAATTTAAGCCAGAATTACATAAAAAAATGGGAAACGCCTTGAGACTCTTGAATTCTTAATATTTTCCCAGAACAAAAAACTGAATTGAATATCAAAAAGCTCTCGAAAAAACACAAAAAGGCATCGGATTATACAAAGTAAGCAAGGCAGAAAAAACAAAGGCCAGACTTGAAATTAATTATGGGTTAAGGGGAGAGGGTTAAGGGTTAAGGAGGTAAAAAAAATGAGTCCAGACACTTGACTTCAGTTTCCCATTCGCGGAATCGCATTCGAGCCATTCAGTCTCATTTGGCTGGGAAAGCTTTGAGCCATAATTGGAGCTGGCCCGAATGGAGTTCTAATTAAGGCCCGATTCCAAACAGTTATGGCCATAATAATAATAATTATACACATATATATGCATGGGGGGGGGGACTATACTATAAAAACTATAAAAAAAAAAGTGGAACAGCGACTTGACATCAACAACTGCTGCTTAACATCAATTAAAGATCCACAAAACCTAATCTAAGCACTTAACCCACAACCCAGGGCAATAGTCCTAGCCGCCACATATCCTTGGGAGTAATCCTGCGAAAAGGATGCCCGAAAATCCAGCTGAGCGTGAAAACTTCATCGTCAGTGGCGGGCAGAAGGTGGGGCGCCGGCAGGTGAAGGCGAAAGTTTTGTGCCAAAGTGTCGACGTGCAGCTCATGAAAAGGAGTTCAGCGAGGATGCAGGATGGCGGATAAGTTTCGTGCAGGATAATTATGAAAGCGCCTATCGCGATGTCTTCTAATGGCAGCGACGACAGCCAAACAAAGGCGCTGAGAGACAGCTGTCTCCGGGCCTTAGGCCAAGGCACTGAAAGAAAGTCCCTCAAGAAACTTCAAAGCCTTCAGAAAATGGCTTGCTATCCTGCCGATTTTTTTCTCAGTGCCTTGAGACTAGGGACTAGGACTAGGGACTACGGTTCCCCATTTCGCCGTACAGCTACGGCCGTATAACAGCCACGTAAATGTAATTAAACCATACATCAACGTGAAATATGTCGACTCCGACTCCGTCTCCGACTCCTTCTCCGTCTCCGACTCGAAGGACTTCTTCGTCGAAAAGTCTACGGCCTGTTAACTCGCTAGATATATCCTTACGGCCGCAGGAGTGGAAGGATACATGCCCAGTGGGACGGATTCGGCAGTCTGTCTTGTGTCTCGCAGGACAGCCCATTAGAGAGGCTGAGAGGTCCTGGATACTAGGATGCTTGGATTCCGGGGACTAATTCAATCCCCTCGAAGGACCTCTCCGTCTATGAAAAATAAAATAAACTTTTTTATAATTAAGGGAAAGCTTATTAAATTATTACCCAGCGAAGGGGTTTCTGTGAGCCGACCTAAGCCTCACCTGGAAAATGCAAGAAAAATATTACGAATCGGAAACTGACTATCCTTGTGTCCTTAAAGGGAAGTCAGAGCCTAGTCGTGGGCGCCGACAAGAAAAGGATATACAAATAAACGCAGATACAAGCCTGAATTGTAATTATGTGCTTAAGGTGAGCGATGGGAACAGCCCTTTCAGGACCTCAGAGCTCAGAGCTCCCCATCCAGTATGCATGGGAAATGGCAAATGGGAAATGGAAAACAGGAGGCGGAAAAATAGAGGCGGTGGCGGAAATTGTGAGGTGGAAAGCCGGGGCATTTGGATGGCATCAAGACAAGTTGGCTCTAATTTAATTCCAGCCCCGACTTTGGGCCACCCATCGCATCCTGATTACGGCCCTGATGACGATGTTGTGGTCTTAGTTATGGCTTCCCGGGAACACTCGAAATATTCCCCAGTACTAGGGGCTTAAAGGTTCTTCATTGGTCAGGTTGGGTGTGGGTTTTGGGTTTTGGGGAGAAAGTGTCTATGAGGAAGCTGTACAATACCTGGTACTCCTCCGTAAAACGAGTTATGCCTAAACAAGCCTGTAAGTCATAGTTTTGTAAAGTTTACTATGATTTCTAACAAATATTTTAAACATTTTTAGCTGTCATTTAATAATAATTTAATAGTCTTTCTTTAAGGATTTAAGTATTTATATTTTTTAAGGATTTTAAAGAAGAAAAGTAGTATTTTTTTAGTACTTTTCCATCATCGATGTCTGTAGAATTCTCCATCAAGAATCTGTATCTATTTTTCACCAACTATATGATACCCGGTACTCCTCACTTTTCTTGTGTTTCCTGATTATGAAATTATGAAAGATTTTTGAAATTTTAAAACATAAACTCTTTTTCTTTGGAGATTCTAATAAAAGGTAACCTGTACCTTGTCTGCCTTACTGTATGATACCTGGTACTTTTTCTATCTTTTAGTAATAATTTAATAGAAACTATTAAGGATTTAAGTATTTATATTTTATAGTATTTATAGAAGTATTTATTATGAAAAGTAGTATTTTTTTTAATACTTTTCCCTAATATATTTAACTATCATCTATAACTATATGATACCCGGTACCTCCTCTCATTTTTTACGTTTGTCCTTCATCGATTTTTGTTTTAATTCTTAAACATAAACTCTTTTTCTTTCAAGATTATAATAAAAGTTAACCTGTACTAAAAAGTTAATCTTTACTGTATGATACCTGGTACTTTTTCAAACTTTTAATAATAATTTAATAGTATAAGATATTAATAATTTAATTTTAGATATTAATTATTAATAATAGTATAAGAATTAATAATTTAATAGTTTCTTCATTAAGGATTTAAGTATTAATGTATTTTGAAGATTGTAATGAAGAAAGTAGTAATTTTTTTAATATTTTTAGTTAATATATTTAACTATCATCTATAACTATATGATACCCGGTACTCCTCTCACTTTTCCGTTTGTCCTTCATTTTTTTATTAAATTCTTTTTCTTTTTAGATTCTAATAAAAGGTAACCTGTTCCTGGTACTTTACTTCTAAAAAATAATTATTTTTGTTTAGTATCAGATACCCGGTACTATTGCCTCTAATAATCCCATAGATGCTTTGTAGAGAGTCTTAAAAAATAAACTCACTCTTAAATACTCCAAAAAAATACTAGATTTTAAAAAGAATTAAAGTCTGGGAAAGTCACAAACCTTTCCTGTCTTAAAAAGTCACAAAGGCCATGCCATTTAGTAAAATATTTCAGAAGCCAAACTCTTCAAGAAATCAGAAAAGTCAACAAATTATTTAAAATCCGAGACTTTCAACCAAAAACAAGCTACTTTGTGGGAAAATATTATTTTAGTATTTTAGTATTTTAGAGCAGAGCTCCAGAACCATCCTCATCGCCGTCGTCGTGAGGAGCCATCTGAGTCCTTTAGGAGAGTGTAGCCATTTCCTGCCCGAAAGTTTCCTGTCCCGGCAGGGTTGACAAAAACGAGAAACATGTTGTGGTTATGGGTCCTCGAATATATTAGGCAAGTGCTTGGGTAAATAGTCTGAAATGACAGGAGCCAGGAGCCAGGGGGGCCCAGGAAGCATAACTAATTGCATCATTGAGGGCTTAGTCAGAGGGGGGGCGTGTGGCGTTCAAAATACGTGTGAACTAATTTAAAATGCTTCAAGTTTAGGGCCCAGGAGATCCGGCTCCTGCCCCCACATGCTAGTCCTGTCATCGACAAAAAAAGGCTCAAAAAATGAGCTATTTGGAGGAGAAAGGAAGTGCAGACCAAATGCATCAAGTTGGAGCTCTCGGCTAATGCGCATTTGCCTCCCAACTACGACTATAAATTTCCGGCAATTTTTGAGGGGGTGGGGGAGGGGGAGGAGGACTTCCTACCAATATTTTTTTCCTCCTCCCCCCCCCCCGTCAACGGGCGGAAGTGCCCGAGGAGTCTAATGATGGTGGCTGCTAGGAAGGCGTCCTAGCGCCCCAAAAACTAAGACAAACTAAAGGAAGACATGAAAATTTTCGATATCCGTGCCTAACGACTACCTATATATCCACATCCACATCCATCCATATCTATATATATATATTCCTGTGCGGCAATGAGATTTTAAGAGCTTCCTTCTTCCTTCTAAGCAGAAATCTGTTATCGCCACTGGCAGAGCCCGCGAGCTCCATGGCCCCATGGCCCCAGAGCCCAGGAGCCTGAGTGAAAAATACTATACTTATACATCACGATATATATATATATATATATATATATAGAGAGAGAGAGAGAGAGAGAGAGAGAGAGGGGGAGAGAAGGTATAGTGTCTGCTCTAACGAGCTATCCACCGACGATCCCAGGGGGAAATGGGAATTCGAAGAGAGGCTGGCGGCTGGGAGGCCTGGGACTTGGCCCGATTTGCTGCTTGTCTTGCATTTAATGTCACACGCTTCATTATTTCTAATTGGCAAATTTTCAATCAGCAGCCCCGGCTCAGAGGGGGGAGGGCACTGGCACAGGAGGGGCACTGGCAGAGGTTAGTCCCAGCGCGTAAATTCGGCCGGGCTGTGACTTAACAACTTCAGAATTCAATTATGCGACAGAGAGCGAAATCAACATTATTGATAAGCCGCAAGGACAACGCGGCCAGAAAATAGACTCTAATGGCGGGCTGGCAAGGGGGAGGGGGTGTTGGGTGCAGGGTGGAAGTGGCAACAAAAAACGACCGTGGCAGCCGTTAGAGATAGCAGAGTGTCGGAGGACGGGCTTAGGGATGGAAGCAAAAAACCTCTAATGACTCTCTCTCGCGGCTACTTTAGTTTTTTTTAATTGAAAAGGTGACTTAAAAGTAATTAATAAAGATTTAAGGAATTAAGATTTAATAATTTAAGATTTTTTAAGTCTTAATATTAAATATTTAAGACTGATTTGGAATCAGTCTCTTGGAAGATAAAGGCGCTTCATACATTTTTTATTCAAATCTTTAAGTATTTTTGCTCTAAATATTTTATTAAATATATTTAAGCTTAAATAAGCCTTCTAGCTTACTTATTTAATTAATTAGTCAAGACTTTACATTATTTTTAGATTTTTTAAACTATTATTTGCTCTATCTAGACTTGATTTTCTTAAACATTTAATAAAAACCTAAAAAAAAATATATTTAATGGCATAGATTACTTAAATTTTTTACAGATTTAATTATTAAAAATATAATTAACTAAAACAAAAGCCTTTAAAGCCAGAAACCCACTTAAAGCCTTTAATTTTAAGGCCCATTTCTCTTTTAAAGCAAAAGTCCTCTTAAAAAATCTTAAAAAATCAAATAAAAAATAAAAACAAAAGCTAAAAAAAAGCTTAACCTATAAGATTACTTAAATTTTTTATAGATTTAAATCTTAAAAATATAATTAACTAAAAAACACTAAAACAAAAGCCTTTAAGGCCCATTTCTCTTTTAAAGCAAAAGTCCTCTTAAAAAATCTTAAAAAATTAAATAAAAAATCAAATAAAAAATCAAAACAAAAGCTAAAAAAAGCTTAACCTATAACTTAATTATGCAAATCGGCAAACAAAGCTAATAAAATTTTGAAACAACAACAGAGTCGGCCGGCATTATAATTTATGCAAAATCTATAACCACTGCAGGATATAGTTCCGTTTCGATATTCCTCCCCTGGGCAAGGTCCTTAGGGGCTGGGGAGTGGGAGGGGGAGTGGGAGTGGGTCAGAGACAGACCAATCAGTCCCCAAGTCCGAAATCCCCTCCTGCCGGCAACTAACCGACAAAAGTTTGCTGCCACCAGCCAGGAGCAGGCAGGACTTTTCTCGCTGTCTCTCTGGGCAGGGCAGGGAGGACCAAGGACGAAGGACGAACCAGGCCAACAAAAGAAAACGTAATGCGCAAATTATCGTAATTATAAATTAAGTCGACGCTGTGGTGGCGGAGGCAGAGGCAGTAGTGCCACTGCTGGAGAATTTAATGAAAAATACTTTTTGTAATGCGCCGAGTCTGAGTCCAAGTCTGGTTGTGGTGGTGGCCCTAGTGGCATTCGAAAATAGATTTCCCACTCCACACACACACACACATATATACAGTTATATATAAGCCATTATATACATAACGAGCTGTAATTCTGTAGACTCCAAGGGGAAGTTTCGAAGCGAAGACCTCCAGCAGTCTCACAAAGTTGCCTCTTCGCTGTGTAAAGTGGAAAACTTTTTCCACTCCCTGCATGCTACTCCCCCCCTGCCTCAGACTATGCCGCTTAAAATAGATAAAAAAAAGAAAGTAGTAGAGGAACAAACAACCAAACTAAAGCTTGCGAAAATTTCACTTCAAATGAAGCTATTTTGAGGGCGTAGTAGGGCCTCCCCCCCTGGCACACTCGCATTCGAATTGGGAGTCTCGAATAAACAAAATATTAATTACAAACTAGACCCCTTTCTGTCGCCAATCACTGTGGATGTCCGGGCCGAGGGTCAAGCGAGTCTGACTGTTGCCCCACCAGACCATCCCCGCTCCTTGGGCCATCAACCAAAAGCGTTAATTGAGCTCCTCGGCCCAGCAGTGGCTCTAAGAAGATGCCAGAGCACTGGGCCCTAACTTGAATGAAAATCTTCAAAAACAATTGAAATGCCTCGAGGGGGGGTAGCCACTTGGAAAAATTTACAACTTTTCTTGGGGAGGAGAGGGGGGGCCCAGAGACTAGAGGCCCAGGCCCAGGCCCAGGCCCAGGCCTGTCGTTGCTCGAAAAACTAAAATGACAAAAAAATATGCAGATAAAAAATAAAAATTAATATTATTTTTAAGTTTTAAAAAAAAAAAATAAAAACTAAAAATAATTAGACATTAGAGGTCCTTAGAAGCGAGAGTTTATGAAAATTTAATTATTAAAATTGATGCTTCTCCCCCCTAGCTCCCCCCCTTAAGACACCTAACCCTACTTTCCAGCCTTAAAGCCAAGTACAAGCCACAGATATCCTTTTTCGACTTTATTTAGTCGCCGGGGGCTGTGGCTATGGGACTCGATTCGTGGCATTATCTCCGCCGGCCGATCTCTGCTCCGGAAGTGCCTCGCATATACACTTTCCCGGGGTTACGCTTTTCCGCCCTGGGGTGTCATTGGAAGGCAGTAGCCCACCCCACCTCCTCCCTCCTCCCACCTCTCCCTCCGATGGACTGATGGATGTCCTGGCCGGAGGCAGTCCCGACAGCAGTTTCCTCTGCGCATAAGTAGCTGGGAAATTAACGCCAAACAGGGCGTGGTGGTGGGGGGGGAGGATGCCCAGAGGGCGTGGCCGAGACAGCGATTGATGGGTGACGCGACAGGGCAGGAGGGGGTGTGGCAAGGGGGCGCACATTCCAACGAATGGCTATAAATTGGAAATGACTAAATGAAATGAGTAAATATTGACAGATTGGCAGGAGTTGGCGTTGGCATTTCACTTTCATTCCCAGGTCGTGGGGCATGCCACTTGCATGCCCCCTCCCCCACCCCCTGACTAGGCTAATTTGTTGATTTGGCTTTCACTTTTTTTTGTTGTCGCCACTTATCCGCCGTAATCTGTGGAGGAGCTCCTTGGAGTGTCTGTTTCGGTCAGTTGGTTGGCTCGTCCTTGGGCCGCCAACTCAGTGTCCTGCCAACTGCTAATGAGCCCAGGCGTGGGTCGGACATGATTTTTGGCATTCTAATTGAATCGAAAGTCCCCACCCGAAATATTTGGAAGAAAACCAATTCCCCCCCCCTCCCTTTTTAGGGGGGAAAACCATTAGCAACACGCATCTAATTTTTTCTATTTTGGGGCACAAGAGATTACCTATTTTTCTTTTTTTTTTTTTTCTCTTCTTTTTAATTGAAAAACAGAAAATTATATTTTTTATTTGGAAATTGGACTTTTTTTCCTTCCAATTGGCAGTCTATTGTGGTTCTGGCAACAGGGCGTATGAGTAATAACAGCCAACACTGCGTATGATTGATATTTGAATCAACATCACGCATACGCCCTGTTGACAATAATTATTAACTTATTCCCGCTATTTTATTCATTATTAGAGTACAACAGGGCGTATGCGTAATATAGTCACTTGGCATTGCATTGCGTATACGCACTGTTGGCTCTTTGGGGATTATTTGAAGAGGAAGTAAGCTGCTTTCGAGCCGAATGCGTAGAGAACTATGTATGGCCTTGGCCCACTCCCACGCCCACTGTTTTGTTATCTTTCTCGCTGCAGTAATAACAGATAGTATCAGCATTCCCAGCTCCACTGCCAGCTGGAGGCGAGGGGCGGCAGGACGAGGCATATGCGTCGCGTCTGATCCCCAGAGTTTATGTTCCAGGACGGCCAACTAGACCGTCTATGGCCATGGCCCCATAATAAATCGAAGTCACGACAAATATAAATAATAAAATGTATTTTATTTTATTTTCATGCCAGTTCCCTGCCCCCTGCCCCTGCCCCTGCCCCTGCCCCTGCCCCTGCCCCTCCCACTTTGCATTTCAACGTGCTCTTAGTACATAAATCTCAGGCTTAGCGACGGTCGGAAGCCCGCACCCGAAAAATACAAAAAATATATACAACATAGATGTATAAAAAGGATATATGTTGGAGGAAAAATAAATAAAAATAAAAATAAAAGTTGGGGAGCCTGAAACAACAGACAGGACGTGGACCAGGAGTCCTGGGCATCAAGTACAGAGTCCTCCGCCACCACGGCTCTATGAATATTGTTTGTGCATATATAATAAAAAATAGGACGAAAAAGAACGAAAAGGACGCAGTGCCAGAGAAAACAAAGAGCAAAGGAAGAAGTAACAATAACAAATCCAATATTAGATGGCTACAACAGCAGAGTGTTCGAGTATGAGGGCGGAGACAGCTACTTTGGAGGCTAGGAGCTAGGGGACAGGGGATAGGGGTATCCTGGCATCCTGGCCATGGCACCAGCTGCCAGAACCAGAATCCTGATGTACACGTTTATGGCTATTTGCGAGGATACAGAAGCAGGAGACGACTCGACCAGAAAGGGACAACCCGAAAACAATGAGAAACGCTACAGACTGCACTGAGAGAAATAAATGTGTGAGAAATACTTCCACAAACCTCTTCTATCTATAATTTCCTTGGTTTTTCTCTCAGTGCCCAGACAATAGAGGAACTCGGCGCGAACAAGCCGAGAGGGAGTGTTAACCGCCGGCCCAGAGTCCTTCGGAGGTGATTTTAAAGGCATTAAGTGAAAGTGGAAGGCAGAGATTGCCCGCCAAGGGGAGGGGAGGCGGGGGATAAAAATTTATATCTAGTGGATAATCGTCAAATGATGCTACAATTACTTCTTGCACCTTCTTCCCTCCCCTAGCACCCCCCCTCCCACCTAACGAAGAAACATGGCCATCATCATTGGGGCAATAAAACATAATGGGAAGGACCTTTTTGGTTGAAACCGAATCCCGGGATCCTCTGGAAACTACTACCCAGGCTTAATAATATTTGCCTAACGAGCAGGGTTGCCAGCACCCATCAACTATGCCGCCAAGTGTTGCCACCATCACCCGAACGTTAATGAGCTTTAATGTCAAATTTTTGCAAAAGTTTTCCACTTTTTGGTTGCTTTTGTTTCTGTGGGGGTTCGATTGAAGGTCCTTTTGTGACGGGCCCGAGGATGTCGATGATTCCGAGTGTCCATTGTTGGCCCAGTTGGCTTATCAAACCGAGTTTGTGGCCATAAAGTGCGACGGCATGCCAGGGATTGGGATGGGGAATGCAGGGACTTGGAACAGAGACCGGGAAACGGTGGAAAAGGAACAATAGAGTGTGGGGGAAGGGTATTAGAGTGTCAGGTGGAGGCTTGAGATACTCTATAAAGTGTAGTTTTTATTTGAAACAAATTATTAAATCATCTGGCGGACAAGCGGACAGACGGACAAGGCAGTCTTCCTTTTTATTGCCTACTTTTGGGCATAAAATAGCAAACATTGCCTGCTTTTAGGCTTCTTTCTTACAATTTAAACTAAAAATATACAAACCATAACTATAAACATTATGAAATTGTTAAATTATTAAATCATCTGGCGGACAAACGGACAGACGGACATAGTCTTCCTGTCTTACTGCCTACTTTTCGGCATAAAATAGCAAACATTGCCTTCTTTTAGGCTTAGATATTAAAATTTTAACTAAAAATATGAAAAATATAACAACCATAATAAAATGATTAAATCATCTGGCGGACAAGCGGACAAACGGACAGACGGACAAGGCAGTCTTACTCTTTGCTGCCTACTTTTAGGCATAAAATAGCAAACATTGCCTACTTTTAGGCTTCTTTCTTACAATTTAAACTAAAAGTATTAAAACCATAACTATAAACATTATGAAACTATTAAATTATTAATTCATCTTGCGGACAAACGGACAGACGGACAAAGTCTTACTGTCTTACTGCCTACTTTTAGGCATAAAATAGCAAACATTGCCTACTTTAAGGCTTAAGTATTACAATTTTAACTAAAAATATGAAAAATATAACAACCATAATAAAATGATTAAATCATCTGGCGGACAAACGGACAAACGGACAAGGCAGTCTTCCTTTTTATTGCCTTCTATTGCCTCTAATATTCTATTGCTTTCTAAATAGCAAACATTGCCTACTTTTAGGCTCTTTCTTACAATTTTAACTAAAAATATGAAAACCATAACTATAAACATTATGAAATTGTTAAATTATTAATTCATCTGGCGGACAAACGGACAGACGGACATAGTCTTACTCTTTGCTGCCTACTTTTAGGCATAAAATAGCAAACATTGCCTACTTTTGGGCTTCTTTCTTACAATTTAAACTCAAAATATAAAAACCATAACTATAAACATTATGAAATTGTTAAATTATTAATTCAGTTTGCGGACAAACGGACAGACGGACATAGTCTTACTGTCTTACTGCCTACTTTTAGGCATAAAACAGCAAACATTGCCTACTTTTAGGCTTAAGTATTACAATTTTGACTAAAAATGTGAAAACCATAACTATAAACATTATGAAATTATTAATCCATCTTGCGGACAAACGGACAGACGGACATAGTCTTACTCTTTACTGCCTACTTTTAGGCATAAAATAGCAAACATTGCCTACTTTTAGGCTTAAGTATTACAATTTTAACTAAAAATGTGAAAAATATAACAACCATAATAAAATGATTAAATCATCTGGCGGACAAGCGGACAAACGGACAGTCGGACAAGGCGGTCGTCCCTATTTTCAAAAGTCACTGCCTACTTTTAGGCTTTTTGCTTGAAAGTTCTACCAAAAATACCAAGAAATAATACCATGACTAAGCCAATAACCGAAAAGCTTATTTAATATTTGGCCGCCAACTGTATCCAAGAATGTCTGCATCCTTTTCCTTCAAAATCAGGATACTCTCTTGGCGTCACACTCCTTTATTTTATTTTTTTTTGTTGTTGTTGTTGTTTGGCCTCCTTTGTTGCCAATTCGAGCCAAGTTCGCACTTTTTTCCTTCCGCTTCCCACACACACACACACGAAGGCAACGAAACATCAAAGCCAAGGACGAGGGCGTGGCAGGACTTTCGCTCATTTCGCCTTGTTCTTCGCTTTTGTTTTTGTTTTTTTTCCCACCAATCGACGGCCTGCGGGCAAATATTAAACAAATCTAAGCAAACGAAACGAAACGAAACGCATCGCAAAGTTGTCAACTGGCTCCGATAACACGCCCCCGCCCCCGCCCGCAGCCCTTGTCCTGGCCAGGACCCTTCGCCGAGTCCTGTCATGCCACTGTTGCTGTGCTGTCTTTTGTGTGGCAGCAGAAACGAGAAAAAGGCAAAACATTCGCAAATTTAAATGCAAATTACCAGACAAACCTGATGAGCGGAGTGTGGCATGGCGGGGTGTGGCAGTGGCAGGGTGGCTCAGTGGCAGGGTGGCTCTGTGGCAGGGTGGCTGGGTGGCAACCATGAAAAAGTATCGACAGTATAGGAAATAATGGCCTAAATAAAAGCGAAACAGGTGCACGACAAAAGGTTGTGGCAAGCAAGTGCTGCCACTATAAGCTGCCACAGGCGGCATATGCCACACGAAACTAAATCAAAAAGTTGCCTGCCACAAAACCAAATAATTCGACAATATTGCCAAGGTAATGGCAGGTACATTTGAATATATTACGATTCTGCTCTTGTGGCAAGTCTGGAAATGATTTTTATTTTGAAGAAATATGCCACCAGTTCGGAGATTGAAGAGTGAATATTAATATTTAATATTTAATATTTAATAATTATTTTTTATTTTTTATTTTGATTCAAAAAACGTGACAACCTCTTGCGCCTTAGAGTAGAAAATCAGAGCTCATTTGGACCATTTCGGTGTGTTTAGAATAGCGATACACGATTACTCCCGGCTTGGTAGTTTTTTTTTGTGTTTTGTAGCCACGCCCATTACCGCCCACTTAAGCCCACACACCAGCACACCCACTCGCACACACACTCTCTGGGGAAAAGACTTGCTGGCTCGGCACGCACATACGCAATATTTTGATGCGATTTTGTGGCTCGCCAAATGATTTCGCTGATGTTCATTCCACAGCCCCCTTTCGTGAGCCCAAGGGGGAGTGGGGTGTTGATGCCACAATACGGGGTGGCACGGGGTTAAGGGGAACAACAAACAACAAACGGGCCATGGCAGTGGCAATGGGATTTGCTGCCATGTGACAACATGACAAAGTCCTCCATCAGGCAGAGGGACTTGCCCCCCAACTAAGCCCCCCTCTGGCGGTGGCCCACCACTCAGGGCCTCCACGTTGGTCAGATCCCTTCGAGGTTTACCTGGCATTGGCCGACCCACCAGGGCAACTGCGGCTCGAGTGCAGGGGACTCTGTGCCGAATGAATACGGAATGAGTGCCAAATGAATGCCAAATGAATGCCAAATGAATGCCAAGTGAATCACTGAAGAATGAATGCAAAATGAATGCCGAATGAATACTTTGTTGAATGCATAAGAAGGGAAGGACAAAAGAATTAAAAATGAATACCAAATAAAAGCTGAAATGAATGAAAAATGAATTCAGAAATGAATAAAACAAATGAACGCAGAACGAATGCCAGAATGAACAAGAAAAGAATGAAAATATTAATTGAATTGAGAAATAAATAAAAAAAATGAACACAAAATGAATGGAAAATGAAGACAAAAATGAATACAAAAATGAACGCCTAAATGAAGAACGAAAGAATGCTTAAACGAAATCGAAATGAAAAAGCAGAAATGAACACCAAATGAATGCTTAAATGAATGCCAAATAAATAGAGTTTTTAATGAGAAAAATGAACCCCATTAGAATGCAGAAGTGAACACCAAATGAATGCCTAAATTATAGCAAAAATGAACACCAAATGAATGGTTAAATGAATGCCAAATAAATAGAGTTTTTAATGAGAAGAATGAACCCCATAAGAATGCAGAAGTGAACACCAAATGAATGCCTAAATTATGGCAAAAATGAACACCAAATGAATGCTTAAATGAATGCCAAATAAATAGAGTTTTTAATGAGAAAAATGAACCCCATAAGAATGCAGAAGTGAACACCAAATGAATGCCTAAATTATGGCAAAAATGAACACAGAAATGAACCAAAGAATGAACGCCCTGTGCCTTCCCCAGAAATGTTTCAAAACAAAACTTCCAGAAACCAATAAGACTAGAAAGAAATAGCCAGAAAGAAGAGAATTCGTCCTTGAATAATTCCTTAAAAAAAAATTGAAAAAAACTCAAACGAATGACTTTTAAATGAGCTATTTCGGAGTGTAACTCCTTTATTTGTTTAGAACTCATAAATAGGGGTTTCAGTCATTCGGGGGGTTGTCGCAGTCACTCGCTGAATAAACAGGACATTCGTTGCCCCGTCGAAGGCCAAAGGACTATTCTGTGGGTGGGCCATAACTCTGGGAACTGAATCAGCACTAGACTCCGGGCCAGAGGACTCTGGACTTGGGACAACTCTGTACAGACTCCTCACTGTCTGTTTATGCGGTGGTCTGGTCTGGTCCCTACTCAAAATTCCCAAAAATTTATGCACTCCAGAAGCTGTTCCCTCCCCCTCAGAATAGATATATATATATCCTTTGTATATCCTTTGGCGGGGTTATTACATTTCAGACCCTGACCATATCGCACATGTATCTAAATATGTGGAGAGCGGTCGTATTTTTTGTATTAGTGTGCGGCGAGTGTGCTTCCAACTAACCATGCGACAAACTTCATCGCCGAAAAGGACCTTTTTTTGTTGTGGCAAGTGGGGGGGAGGGAAAATTTGCTAAAAATCGTGCGAGACAAGCCAGCGTTGAAATAAAAAGCGAGGAAATTTATTATTTATTTATTTGGTTTTCGTTTTCGTTATCGCTTTGTATGCGGCACAAAACCGCAACGCCTGGTCCCCACTTGGCCCCCACAGGACGCCCACGCACAGGACATTTATGAAGTAAGCCACAATGGGACAGGAGTGCTAGGAATGCTGGGAGGGAAAAAAAGTGACAGTCCGAAACCAATTGCCGCCCACGAAGGAAATAAAAGTAATAGTTGGCTGCTCGGTTTAAGCCAGAAGCTATGGCTGGAGCGGAAAAAGTGTATCCTGCGGGACCAGCACACGCATTTGCGATTAGAAAAAGGATACACGTAATATTTTGTCTGTTTACGAGCCAGGCCAGGGTGGCAAGGTGACAAGTTAGCGGTTATTATTATGCCCCATGCCACAGGCCACAGCCTGCCTACCCGCCCCACAGTCCTTTGAAGGATTGGAAGAATGCCACCGAATCTCCACCGACGACAGGCGCATTTAGAATGGATTTGTTTTTGAATTGGAATTGGTTTTGCTTTCGGGTATTTTTCGGGAGTGGAATGGGAATGGAATGGCTGTCAGGCAGCTGCCACCACACTGAGAGAAATCGATGGTCGAGGGCACTCCCAGTTAAGCCACCAATGTCCTCTTTCTGGCAGTGCCTTTGGGCCGCTTTGATGGCGTTTTTAATGGCCTTGTCTGTCGGGGGTCATGGGTTCGGGTCGAAGGTTGCCCCGAGAGCGGGGCTAAGAGGTCGGCGGACTGCTGCGCCAGACAATGGGGATAAATCAATGTGTGGTTGTTATCGATAACGATTATTTGGGTCGCAACGAGGGCAATTACTTGACAAAAGTCCTGCCCGGAGACTGATGGGGTTGGATGGGCGCTGACACAGGACCTGCCAGGATATGGGGCCTTAGTTATGACAGGAATCAGAGGCGATTTGGCTAGCACTCCTGATAGATTCCAAAGGACTCATCCTCGCGGTGTCCTGCGATAGTTGCTAATCAAGTGCAAATACTTTGACAATCGCATTGTCAGTCACGCAGTGGAGTTTTTCCATTTTCCACTTTCCATCCCTCCCAGCTGTGTCCAAAACTATCTGAGCGTCAAAAGTTTGCCTCAAATTACCGTCGCGCTACATAACTCAGGCAAACTTTGCCCGCCGCTCAGCTCCGGCCAGGACACTGATGCAGATCCTGATGCTGATTCCGATTCAGATCCAAGCACTAAGGCCAGAGCCAATTTCAATCCAAGGCTGCAGCTGGAGCACAGCAAGAAAATACTTTCAGAAAAGGAAACTTCAATTAGGGAATAATTTATTCAAAGTTTTAATTATTTTATTTTATTTTTTACTCTAATTTATTTTTAATTAGAGTCTAATCACACTTTCTTATCCATTTCGTATGGAAATTTGGTATTTTTCAAGCATTTTAGTGGTATATTAGTGGTATATTAGTATTATTTAGTATTTTAAAGTATATTTTAATAAAATTGATAGTTTTATTCTTTTTTAGCTGCCAGGCAGGAGATTTTTTATCAATTTCTTTAAAATGTATACATACATCACCTACATCATGTACATACGTACATACATACCTTAAGTACCGGGTATTAATACTTATTTTTACTAAACTAAAACTAAACTAAAACTAAAACTAAACTAAAACTACTTAAACTTTTTATACTTCTTTTTAGCTTTAAAAGCAAGAAAGTAACTATTTTTTAGCAGAAAGTCAACAGAATTGCCTTTTTTATTCCCATATTCTATACCAAAAGTACCGGGTATTAATATTTATATTTATTTTTTCCGTTTTAATTGTTTATTTAAGCTTTTAAAGTAGTGTTTGTGAGATTAAAGAGTTCTGGATGGTGATCTCGTACTGCCGAGTACCGGGTATTAATACTTAACTATTTCTTACTTAATATTTCTTACTTAACTTATAATTTTATACTAAAAAACAGAGTTTTTATACTATTTTTTACACTTAACTTGTAATTTTTTACTTAAAAACACACCTCAAGTACCGGGTATTAATACTATTTCATACCTAACTTATAATACTAAACTATTTATACTAAAAAATGAGTTTTAATACTATTTTTTACACTTAACTTATAATTTTATACTAAAAAACAGAGTTTTTATACTATTTTTTACACTTAACTTGTAATTTTATACTAAAAAACACTTAACTTGTAATTTTATACTAAAAAACAGAGTTTTTATACTATTTTTTACACATAACTTGTAATTTTGTACTAAAAAACAGAGTTTTTATACTATTTTTAACACTTAACTTGTAATTTTTTACTTAAAAACAGAGTTTTTATACTATTTTTAACACTTAACTTGTAATTTTTTACTTAAAAACACACTTCAAGTACCGGGTATTAGTGCCATTTCTTAGACCTAACAAAAAATTATGTTTTAGAATTAAAAACAAGCCAAAATGAAGCTAAACACAAGCTAAACTATACCAAAATTCAAGTACCGGGTATCACTATTTATTTTTATATTATTTTAGCTTTAAAAGCTTAAAGTTTACAAGTTTAAATAGCTATAGATTGTGATCTAGCACTTATTTCTATATATTTTTTTAATATTTTATCCTTAAGGCATCTCTTGTAAGCTAAAAACAGAGTTTAAGACACTCTCCACACTTCAAGTACCGGGTATTGATATTATTTTTTAGTATTTTTTAGTATTTTTTGTCATTTTAGCTACAAAATGAAGTCAAGAGGTAGTTTTTTTAGGAAATGTTTTCTTTTTAAGATGAAAAAAGAAGGAAACACAGTCCCCCGCACTTCAAGTAGCGGGTATTAATATTTTTTAGAAGTAGAAGTAGAAGTAGAAGTAGAAGTAGAAGTAGAAGTAGAAGTAGAAGTAGAAGTAGAGATAGAGTAGATAGACTTCTCCCACCAAATCCTAGTACCTGTCTCAATCATTCCTCTAATGACCCTGTCTTCTCTCCCAATTTTTTTCTCAGTGCCTTGGAATTCCGGTGTGACATTCGCTGGCTGATTAGCGCGACAGTCGAGTTGAGTTTGTCAGCTGGGAACTTTTCGCTAAAAGTGGATAGACCGCTCCCTCCTAGCCTCCAAGGCCTCCAAGCTCCTTAACCCCATGGCCCCTTAACCCCTTAACCCCTATCCTGAGCAACTTTTCAATAAGCTAAACACTTGGAGCCGGCTGACAGGCTGACTGACTGACTGACTGACTGACTGACTGGCACTTCTGCCTCCAGACGCTAATGAATTCGAGAGCGGCGCTTAAAAATGTTTGCTTTCTTAAGTTTTTTAACAGTTTAGGGTGTGGTGTGTTGTGGAAGAGGGGGGGGATGGGAGAGATGTGCCTCATTCGTATTCCCATTCGCAGTGGCAGTTGCAAGTGGCAAGTGGCAAGTGGCAAGTAGCAAGTCGCATCCTTGCAACTTGAAAGTTGAAACTATGCATTTAATTGATTTCGAGAGCCGTAGGCAAATAGAGGAGAAAGAAGTCCTGGCTTAGTGCTGGCTTAGGTCCTTGCCGCTCTCAAGATGCTGCCAAGCAAACACATTAGCACCCCCAGGACCCTCCCAGGACCAGGCCAGATCAGGCATCTTATGAAAATGTTTGTCTGCCATTTGAGCTCCAGCTCCAGCTCCAGCTCTGGCTCCAGCTCTGGCTCTCCACTAAACTTTTATGTGAGGAGCTTAACTTAATTAGAAGGCCATAACATCCTGAAGGGATAGCCGAGTCCTTGGTATTTAGATTTCATTGAATTTCACTCGCAAGCCCGGCCGGAGCACCATTCATTCAATAAACTAATTATGAAAACTTTAAGGCCAGGAACCACTTTGGCAGCACATATCCTTTGGCCTTTAAATTAATCATACGCCCCGTGCGCTCTTCCAGGCTGCGGCAGGCTGTGGCAGATTGTCGGCGTTAAGGCTGCAATTTGGAAGATTGCTTCGCGGATGCATTGAGTTCCTCCAACTGCCATCAAAAGGCAAGAGTGCGACTCTCCTTCTGAGCAGAAATAAGGTTAAGAAAGCACCCACCCACTCCGAGTGGCGCCCTCACCTTAATTTATGTGCGCACTTTCGGCTGGGGCGCCACTGGAAGTGTGTCCTGTATGTGCCACCCCTGCCTCTGTGTGGGCTGGCGCTGCTGTTTGTGCAAATAAATCAGTCGGTGGCCCAGGAAGTGCTTAGGTTAGCTTAGCTAAGCAAACTAGTTCCACTCGAAATCAAAACCGGAGGCCCAACCTCACCGCAGCAACAGAGGCCAGCTCGACTGGATCAGCGCAAGAATGTTGTAAGAAATATTCTTTGCCGGAAGACAATGACCCCATTGCACTGCAACAAAACAAGGGGATCTTCCGGGAACATTTTACGCAAAATTATTCAAACTAATAGGGAGCTTTAATAGTCAAGTCGGCCGAGATATGGGCATGGGTCTGGGCCACATATGGGGCAATGAGGAAAACACGGATTTCCCAAGGGGTCTCCCCACAAAATTTCGAAAAATATTGAAAAAATATTTTGGATCGAGATTTTGATGCAGATCTGCGGGGAATCGATCCACGAATCGAAAAAGGTACTCCTCATGAGAATCGGATCAGAATCGGCCGAGATATGGCCATGGTTCTGGGCCCCTAAGGGGGAGTACCAGTAGGAACGGATTCCCAAGGGGTAGCCCCACAAAATAATAAAAATAATCGCCGGAGAATCGGCTCAAGAATCCCCAATAATGCCAGAGGTGTGGCAGGTCGGATCGTAGTCCCGCTTCAGTTTAACCCGAATTCCGGTGAAGAAAACGTCCTGGCCACCAGTCGTCCACCAGCTCCTGGTCCCCCGTCCTGGAGGACGAAATCCCCGCTTATCTCGAGTGGATTTCCATCAAAGCGGACCACTTGGCGCTGCAAGGACCCGCCTACTTCCTATTAATGGCGATAATTAAAGACAAATCCCCGAGCCGGAAACCGGAAGCCGTTTTATTATTGTTTTTGTTTTTTTTTTGTAGTCCTGCCGCAGTGGCCAAGGGGTTAATCGTGGGATTTATATATTTTTTTGTTTCAGTTTTATTTTCTTTGTTGTTGTTGTTGGCGGGATGGTGTCTGGTTTGAAAGCCAGAAGATAAGCCGGGAAGGAGGACAGGACACTTGGACTGGCTGGTTGGTTGCAGGACCTAGCAAGGACTCGCCGTAACAAGCAGCTGGGCCTGACAACTTGTTGTGTCTTCGTCGTCTTTGTGTTCTTTCCACTTTTTGGCCAAAAGAAAAATAAGAAAAATAAGAAAAGGAAACAGTTTTAGTCGCTTGTCGTGTGCAGGACTATTACCGTTAGTTGTTATATCGTCCTGCCACCGTTATGGCCGTTGCTGTTGTTGTTCCTTGCTCCTGGCACTTGACACTAAACGAAAATGAAACTGAAAATTGCTGGCCGAGCCGCAGGCGGCGACAGCCGTAAAACAGAAACCAGGCAGGCAGGCAGGCCACCGAGCCACCGAACACCGAAGCCCAGATGTCCTTCAAGGACTCAATGGCCCAAGTGGGACTTGGTGGGTTAATAATCAGGCCAAAGCTCAACCTGATGTTGCTTTTCATAAGAGAACTGTAGGGGGTGGGGTACTTTTTTTTTTCTAAAAAAAAATAGTTTTTAAGCAGATTTTTTGTATTTTTAATATTCTAACTATTTAAACTATTATTTAAAAAATATAAAAATGTTATAATAAAATAGTAGTTATGTAGAAATATTTTTTTTTTTTAAATTAGTAAAAATTAAGCAAAAAAAAGAGAAAAAAAAAAAGAAAAAAGAATAAAAAATATGTGTTTCTTTTGAGTATTTTGTTAATTTTAAATTATTAATTAATTAAAAATATATTTAAAAATAGTAGAACTAAAATTAGTCCTTTAAGAGACTACTCTTTGATGAAAAAAAGCCTTGAAAAATGCCTCAAAAGTTAAAAAAAAAATAGATTAAAGACAGTCTGCCTTAAAAAATACAATTTTTAAATGAAAAAATCTATCCAAAAATCTATAAATATTATTTACAGAATATCTTAAATATTTTTCAACAAAAAAAAACTATATGGAGACCCAGGCAGCTGCTAGTTTATATTTTTTTTCTTCAAATTTAAACAAAAGTTTGTGTTTTGTGGCAACAACACCTGGGTGTGTGTGGCACACACTACTACTACTACTACTACTACTACTACTATTATTATTATTATTTTGATTATTTTCCGAGAGAAGTGCCACAGTGCATAGGCTTCTTGGAATTTCGAATTGTTGCGGGAAGGCAGGCAGTTGCGAAATGTTTACAGTTTCACAGACACTCGAAAAAGTTCTCGTGGCATGCCTCCATGGCACAGGCCTCCCCCTGCCACTTGCCACGCCCCCACACTTATGGCCAGGTTATTTATGGCTGTCGCTCGTTTGTTGTGCGTATTTTTTAATAAGTTGTTCCTGCCTGTCGGTTGGTTTATATTTTGCATAAATTATGTCACCGCCCCTTTGGCCCTTGGTCCTGGGTCCTGGGTCCTTGGTCCTTGGTCCTTGGCCCGCCCCCTCCCCGTGTCTAGCCGCCAAAGGCCGCCCTGGCCATCCGCCACTTTTAATCGCAGTGTAGGCCTATGCCCCAAATGGAGTTTAAAGTGAGGAAGTTATCTCCGAGTGCACTGCGAGAAAATTAGTGCCAATTCTTTTATTCAGTTTTTTATTTATTTTTCATCCTAAAAATGCTATAAAATCTTTATCCTCTATTTTTTACAATCAATAATAAAAAAAAAATATAAATATGTATATGATATCCGGTACTTACCTAAAAAAAACAATAATCGAAAACTCCTCTTTGGATTAAAAAGCTTAAAAGTTAAAAAAAATAGTTAAAAAATAGTTAGTTAATTGGTGATTTAAGTAAGATTCTTAATGAATAATACAATAATAGGGGATAGTTTTTGTTACAATTTAGTTTTAAGAATATATTCTTACTTCATTTTCTAAAAGAAATAATTTTAAAAGTATGATATTTTTTTATCTTTTTACAAATAATTAATAAATATATTTTATATTCTTATTAAATATCTATTAGATATTAGATATATCTACCAGATAAATATCTCTCTATTACTCCTAAAACTTAAAAAATAGAAAGAGAAACTATGTGATACCCTGTACTTGAGCTCTTTTTTATAAAAAAATGATTATATTTGATTTTTAATTAAATTTCATGAAATTTTATAGCAATTTTATAGTTTTTAGAGGTTATGGTACCAACTTCAGGGACTATGTTGGAACTAAAAACAAAAAGGCAATGTATGATACCTGGTACTGGTCCAACTTCTGGTCTATATATAGTTTTTATAGTTTTTAGACTTTTTTCAATTTAAACTTAACTCTGTTTAGTATAGTTTAGGGATAGTATGAGGATAGTATAGGGATAGTATAAGGGTAGTATAAGGGTACAATAAGAATAGTATAAGGGTAGTATAAGGGTAGTATGAGGATAGTATTAGGATAGTATAAGGATAGTATAAGGATAGTATAAGGATAGTATGAGGGTAGTATAAGGGTAGAATAAGGGCAGTATAAGGGTAGTATAAGGGCAGAATAAGGGTACTATAAGGATAGTATGAGGATAGTATTAGGATAGTATAAGGATAGTATAGGAATAGTATAAGGGTAGTATAAGGGTAGTATAATGGTAGTATTAGGGTAGTATAAGGATAGTATAAGGGTATTATAAGGGTAGAATATGGGTAGTATGAGGGTAGTATAAGGTTAGTATGAGGATAGTATAAGGATAGTATGAGGGAAGTATAAGGATAGTATAAGGGAAGTATAAGGGTAAAATAAGGGTAGTATGTGGGTAGTCGGAGGATAGTATTAGGATAGTATAAGGGTAGTATGAGGATAGTATAAGGGTAGTATAAGGATAGTATGAGGGTAGTATGAGGGTAGTATAAGGGTAGTATGAGGATAGTATAAGGGTAGTATAAGGATAGTATGAGGGTAGTATGAGGGTAGTATAAGGGTAGTATGAGGATAGTATGAGGATAGTATGAGGATAGTATAAGGGTAACATTGTAAGGTTGTAAGGGTACAATAAGAATAGTATAAGGGTAGTATTAGGATAGTATGAGGGTAGTATAAGGGTAGTATAAGGGTACAATAAGGATAGTATAAGGGTAGTATGAGGGTAGTATGAGGGTAGTATAAGGGAAGTATAAGGATAGTACAAGGGTACAATAAGAATAGTATAAGGGTAGTCTAAGGGTAGAATAAGGGTAGTATGAGGATAGTATAAGGCAGAATAAGGGTACTATAAGGATAGTATGAGGGTAGTATAAGGGAAGTATAAGGGAAGTATAAGGATAGTATAAGTGATAAATGATACCCGGTACTAATCCCACTTATATCCCAAAAAAAGACACTAGAATAGCTGATTTTTAAGAGGAATAAATGCCATAAAGATGCTATAAATTATTGTTAAGACTAAATTGGATTAAAAATGAAAGTCAGCTGAATAATTTCTCCCTTTCTGCCTGAAATAATAAACAATTTCTCGCCGTGTAGGCCCACCGGCCATCTCCGCCTGGCATTTATCATTTTTAATTGTTTCGAGGGCGAGGAGGGAGTGTGACTAACTTTAGTCGCCCTTTTGGGCCAAAGCCAGTGACCAGAAGATCAGAAGGGGGGCCTGGGGAGGCGTGGCCCTTTTGGTCGGTGGGCGGGTGGGCGTGCCTCTTTGTGCATCCATTTATTTTGACATTTTGACATTAAATCAGTCGAGCGTAAGCCACTTTGAGCTCCTTTGGCTCCTTTGGCTTTGTGGTGCCAGCTGCCTCTCCCTCCCCCCCCCCCCCCTGTATCTGTCTCTCTCTCTGAGGAACCACCGTGTGGGCGCCAAGTGTGTTGCAAAGACGGCAACCGCAGCCATGTATTTAAATGCGCTCTGAATGCATCTCGAGGCAGAGTGCCAGAGACATTATATAATATTTAACTTCATGAACTATTAACGAGTCAAGTGTCCTTTCAGCTCATCTGGCTTTCAGGATATGCATGTACTTTCCTCCTAATCCTAATCCTAATCCTTTTCTAGGTTAGGTTCGAATGGATTCTCGCTCCTTTACGGAATTTATGGCTGCCCCCCGACAAGCGCAGATTTTGGCGCTCAACTCGGAACTGGCCTCTGGGAACAACAAACAGTTTAAGGAAATTTATGTGGCAAGAAACAGTTGCACATGTTAATTGCTACAAGACAGACGGGGGGGCTGGAGGGGGCTAGCCAAGGCTTCTCTCCAAAATTATGGCAAAATTTATGGCAAAATTATCGAATTTATTTGTGCGCCTGTGTTTACTTTCACATTTCCTTTACATTTTTAGCTGCAACAATTTTTCATAATTTCCCCGCTGGCATAAATCAAGAGGGAAGAGGGGGGGGGGAGTCCTTTCTAGTCATTTGTTTTGGGGGGCAACAGTTTTGCAGTCACAGCACGCAGGCGACACAGTTTTTTCCCTCCTCCTCCTCCGTTATTCCAAGCTCCATATTTTTTTTCTCTTCTCCCCCTTCCTTTTATTATTCCGTCCTGGAAAGGAGGGCGAGGAGAGAGTGTGTGGGTCGCACAGCGAAAAAGGCCAACGAAATGCATGTTCATTCGTTTTCTATAATAAAAATGCATGTTCATTCGTGTTGTAATCAAATAAAGTTGCATTTGTTTCTGATTTCTGATTCCCGATACCTCTCCCGCCAATAAATAATTCAATATGTTATCATTTTTTTTTTTCAATTAAATTACTTCTTTTTTTTAACAGTATTTATTTTTTTTTTGCAGTGTGCGGGGAACTTGTGTGAAAGAGACCGACGCTGTCTGGCACAATTACGACAGGCTACAACAAGAAGAACAGGAATAGCAATAACGAACGAAATATCCCCTTCGGTCGACGTTCCCGTTGTCGGTTATTACCGTTACTCTTTGGCGTCTTTAATTAAGGCAGTGGGCGGGGAAAGAAAAAAAATTTTAATTTGTTTGTAATTAATATGCTGAGGTTTGCTTTTCGTCGAGAAGAATGCATCACGAAGGGCATTGGTCACACTGGCTGACAACAAAGCGGTCACTCTCTCTAATAGGAATTATTAGAGACAGACTCTTGAAGGAGAACTCTTAGATTTGGGCACACTTTTTTCTTGAAATAAAACGATTTAGATAACTAAAATTAAATAATTAAATAAATAATAATCAAAAATTAAGATTAACTCTTAAATCTATTATTATTTCTATGACTTTTAAATAGATTTTTAAAAAGTAACAACTCCCTCTTTCCTTTTATTTACTTTTTTTTCTTCCACCTTTCTTATTATTTATTTTCTTAAATGAATCTCACACTCTTCCCACAACACTCACCTGATGCTTCCAGCAATTTTGGACACTACCAAGACCCTACTTGTTGGCCAAGTTCACCGCCCACCTCTAGGCTTAAATCTTATTGTTTTTTTAGTTTTATTCAAGTCACTCCACGATTAACGGTACGCGATCCAAGCCCACAACTCCGGAACTATGCGAATGATATTACGATAACGGCACTGCAGAGACCGCTAATGTTGCTGCGGGGACTCCTGATTCAGGATATCGTACAAAAGCCGCGCGCACGTGGCTCCGGCCTCCATGGGGGCTCCGGCTCCGTCTCCGGCTCCGGCCATCGCTGCTGAATCGGTAGTGGGTGGAAAGCGTTCTGGATGGAGGTCCTGGCTTCTGCTGGCCGACCGGAAACTGTTAAACACAACTAACGCGTCACTGCAAATCACTCACAAAAAAAAGTAAACAAATAAATTATCTGCCCTGGACTTGGCCGAAATGCACTCCGCTATGATAACCGCGAGTTGGCTGGATTTATTTTGGGTTTTTTCGTTCGCGAGTCTCGGGATTTTTTGGGGAGCTTTCATCCGCGCAGCATCCGTGGGGCTTGGCAATTCAAATTGAATTGAATTGAAATGCCACGAACCGGCGGGATGTTGGAGTGTGGGGAATGGTGGCCCCAGGATATCGATAGCTGTGGCCCCAATAGTGCAGCCAGTGTGGCCACACCCGAACATCTATCGGCGCCACAAACGGAACCAGTTTTAGTTCACCGTTAAAATTTGAAGTTTTTAACGTTTTAATGAAAAATTTTAATTGCTTTGTGGCTTTTCTTATACCTGAAGCTAAAAAGTAAATGTAAGAACATTATTTTGAACAAAATATGCCCTATTTAGATATTTTTATATGTTTTTCGCTCCCGCCAAACTAATTCTCTAATTGTTCCTAAATTGTGTAATTGTGAAAAATAAGAAGGAACTTCTTAGAAAATGGACTTACTATTATATTAACAATAATCTTTCATTTGATTAGCTTTTTTAGAACTGAAATGAAACGGAAAAGGAAAGTATACTTTAAACAAGAAACTTATGAATTCATGGCTCTAATCCTTTATATTTACATTACACTTTTGTGGACGTAAGCTAAAAATAACAAATAAAACCTCGCCTAGTTTGATTTTCATCCAAATTTCAGTTTATTTACATAATTCTCAAAATATCCATCTACAGCACTAACTTAAATAGTCAAAAAACACGCTTTATTTAATAACAGAAAGAATGATATATATTATTTGATTAAAGTATTCATTAAATTATAAATAATACATATTTTCAAAGAATTTTTAAAGTAATAATCTTGAAAATATCAAAAATATGTTACCAACTAAAAGCTGACAACTATCGATAATAAAAAAAGAAGCTAGATTTCTATAGCTAAAAATTAGGCACGGTGGCAGCACTGGACACTATCGATAGACCTCTAGCGCTCTCATCTCCAGCTCCCAACAGGCAAACAACTCGACAGCTACGTGGCTGCCAAAATTTAAGTAATTTTTTTACGATTTTACTGGCCGTTTACCCTAAACCACGATGCAACCGATGCTCGCCAAGCTGCTGCTTCTGCTGGGCAGCCTGCTGATCCTTGCCAGAACCGGCAGCGCGTTCATTGTCAGCGTGGATGCCCACAACGAAGAGTGTTTCTTCGAGAATGTGGAAGGCGGCACCAAGTTTGGTAAGATGCTGCGCGCTTACCCGTAGCTTGTTCGGAAATTAATGTAATTGCCTTTTCCCCTGACAGGTGTCACCTTTGAGGTGATTGACGGCGGCTTCCTGGACGTGGACATCAAAATCAGCGGTCCCGACAATCATGTCATGCACGAGAGCGAAAAAGAGTCTTCCGGCAAGTACACGTTCGTGGCGCCCTCGAAGGGCACCTACACCGTCTGCTTCAACAACGAGCGCAGCAGCATGACCCCCAAGCTGGTCATGTTCTCGATCGATGTGGGCGATGCCCCTCAGCGTGCGCCCGGCGCCCCCGGCGAGGAGGAGGTGGGCCACACCAAGCTGGAGGACATGATCCGCGAGCTGTCCGGCACTCTGACCAGCGTCAAGCACGAGCAGGAGTACATGCACGTAAGTGGGCTCCAGACCATCCAGATCTGTGTGGCAGTAACCTCTGACATGGCACTCCATGACTGACACTTTTTTTTTTAATTTCAGGTTCGCGACAAGATCCATCGTTCGGTCAACGAGAGCACCAACTCCCGGGTCGTCCTGTGGTCCACCTTCGAGGCCCTCGTCCTGGTCCTGATGACCGTCGGCCAGGTCTACTACCTGAAGCGCTTCTTCGAGGTGAAGCGCGTCGTGTAATCCTGGCCAGAATCTAGGATAGTCCTACGGATAAATAATTGAAAAGTTGCCGTCATGTGTGCTTGAGGATGAGGTGTTTCTGTCTCAGATTAATTTAAAAAAATTATTCCTTTTGTAATTAAAATAAAAACTAAAAAAAAAAACAAAACAAAAAAGCGAAACAAAAGATTGTCATATTTTTGTTTTAAAAATTATATAAATTAATAATTAAAACAAAGCAACGTCAAGATTTCCTTCCGATTACTGCCTCCTTTCCGATATATCGATAACACAATCGATTTTCAGTCGAAAGCTCGGGTTCAGTGGATTTATGACTCATTTTAGTTGACTTTAATCCCGGATGGATAGAACTAATCTCAAATCTTTATTCCTGCTGATGATGGACACTTGTGCGACCTCTTCCTGTGGCTGTGCCGCCAGTCCAAGCTCCATAGGCCCTGAATTTAGTCAGAAACTATGGCAAGAGCTACGTTACCTGAAAAAGCCAGAGACCCAAGTGGATTTGAAAAACTTTAAGGGTGTGTCGGAGAATTTCCCCCACGAGGTAATTACTCACTGGTTTTGGAATTATCTCTTATTCCGATTCTACTCCCACTCCCACCCAGTTTCCCATTGATTCGTGCCGGGTTAAGTCCCAACCGGCGGCTAGAGAGGATGCCATCAAGAAGCAAATCGCATCCTCCTATCCGGTGATCCACGAAAGGACTCTCCAGCTGTACATCAAGTTCCTGGAGCACAAGCTCAAGTTTGGTGGGTAGAGGCAGTCACAAGTGGATATATTCCTGATCTCATTGGTTGGTCATGATTTTCGACTCTTCCAGGCACCAAAACGGAGCTCCAGCTCTACAAGGACATGACCCTCACCGCCTTCGTCCAACGGCTGGTGGCCAAGAGATGTGTCTGGTTCTTTGGCGGGATGGACAACCACTGCACCATGGAGGGCGAGGAGGGCTTCGGCGGATTCGAGAAGGTGGGCACCGGGGATGAGCGGCCCGGACTAACCCTCAACTCGGTGCTCAGCTACGACGAGATCAAGCTGGCCGCCCTGCTCTACTTCACCACCCATTCGGAGTTCATCAACAACGGATCATTGGGCAATGTCGGCATGGTTCCCCCCGACAAGAGTACGATAGAGCCGGAGGGCGTCATCGTAGGCCTCATCGGAGCCCGGTTCGAGCGTGCCAACGTGATGGAGTTCCAGGACATCAAGATAACCAAAGAACAGAACACCTTAAGCCGAGGATATGGGGACCAGAATTCAACCACCGCTCCAGCGGATCTTCGTCGGATTTGGCGGGAATTCTACGAGGAGCCAAAGGACTTCATCTACGACCGCTTCCAGGGGCATCAGGACGAGCCAGAGCGCTTTGAGAGCGTCAAAGGGGGCTACTTCGACCACCAGGTGATGCGGAAGCGGTACAGGAACTCCTTTGAGACTCTGCTGCTGGAGGCCCAGGACAGAGCTGCCCGGGCGGGAAAACTGGCCTACGTTCATGTGGTGCCCATCGGCCTGGGCGTATGGAAGGCGGCCACTCAGCAGGAACGCACCTTCTTCGAGGCCTTCCAGGAGTCCCTGGACGGGCTGGGCGAGCGCCTAGACCACGTCGGTGTGGTGCACTTCTCCTGGTTCCGCCTCGACCGTGTGGGCAGCCTCTACGACGGTGCCCTCTTGCGCTTCCCGAAGCATCCTGAGGGCGGCATCAAGATCAAAATCTCGAATCGGGAAGCCCACAACAAGCTGCGAGAGGACATGCTTCTGGTGGTCACCTATGCCTGGGATGGGAACGCCTTGCCGGGCAACGAATTCTGGGCTGTAAGTGTGTCTCTGGAGGGGACTTCAAAATTATTACTCATACTCTCTCTCTCTTTCTGTCTCTCCGTAGGGCGTGCTGGCAAGCACTTCGGATCCCGCCGCCGCCTGCTCCACCTTGATAACGGAGCTCCAGAATCCCCTCATCAATAGGGAGTACATGAACGCTTCGAATCTCCATGTTGCCTCCTTGGAGCATGGACTGGTCCATGTGGGGGACTACGCCAGGCTCCAGAGTGGAGGTCAGAAGTGAAGTTTTTGATTTTTATAATTTTTTTGATACGCTTTTAAAGTTTACAGTCTTTTTTATGATGTTTTTAAAATTTGTATAATAAATAAAATGAAAAATTAAAGAGTTTTCTTTAAGAAATTAATTTTATATAAGAATTTATAAAATAAAATCTTTTTTAAGGGAATAATTCAGGTTAGAACATGTTTGTAAATATTAAAAAGACAGTTATGGCTACTTTATGTCAAAAATTGAATCCAATGTTGTTACTCAACACTAAAAACGAATAAATTAATGAGAAATGTATAAAAAATAGAGTTTTCTAAAGAATCTTGTTCTAAACAAAAAAGAGATACTTCCAGAAATAAAAAATGAATATTTAAAAAATAAAGCCTATAGTTTTCTTGAAGAATTAATATAATTTATAATTCAAATATAATATTAATAATAGAAATAGTAATATAATCTAGAATTCTTAATAAGGTTATTAAAAACCTCCTAAGTATAAATAAAATTAGATTTAAGTTTTAAATTAAAGAGAGAGACTTCCCGAGTTAAACTCATAAAGAAATAAATAAATATTTATAGAGAAAAGCCTATATTTTTGTTGATGAAAGTAATATAATTCAAGATTCTAAATAAGATTAAGGAATATATTAAAAATCTATTAAGTGTAAATAATATTTTATTTAAGTTGCAATTGAGTCGAAATAGGAGACTTGTCATAGCCATAGCCCTTTGTTTAAAGAAGTTGCGATTATGGTTCCCCTTTCCAGAATCTGCATACTCAGCTCCTCCAGACATGGGGCTCTTAGAGTCAAGTTGCACATTCCCGACTGTCCAGGGCTGTCTAGCCAGACTGTTTACGAACAGATCCGATGGCCTGGGAACTGGACACTGGAGACCAAAGAGACCGCCCGCATATCTCGCAGTTCTTTATTTTTTTTTGGTTCAATGAGAAATCAATTGTTTGAAAGCCATTCTGTTAACCATTATTGAGTTCGTTTATTGAAATTGAATAGAATTATTAGCTGTCAAATGACAGAAATGTGATATTATTGTATATAGATAGCAACAAGAAACACAAAACTCCCATATGTACTACATACATACGTATATGTATGGTGTTATCGGGTCTCCCTGGCCCTATATGGGTATACTATATATATATCTGGGTCGAAACAATGCAACTCCCTCACATTCCCGATAGTTATTAATTTTCATTAAGTAACAATTATTTCATGGTTGCTTATTTTTGGCATTTAAGTTTCAAGTTTCAAGTTGAATTAAAAATTACAATCGTATTCGAACTATTCGTATTTAATATAAAACATTATTCATTTTGGATCTGAAACAGCGTATATCGAAAACAATGATATAACATTCACAATTCACAACAATTTATGATCGAATATTACTATCCACTGGCTTGATCTATGCTTGATCCGAGTTGAACACACATCGGATTAAGAATATATATGCATATATATCAACAATCTGGGTGGAGGAGCGCCATCTCCCATCTCTGTCGCTTTCGGCTGTCAGGTTATAGATTGCACTACATATGTACATATGCGGGGCTATATATATAATATACATATCATAACTAGATATCGTTTATAATATAGTTTTAGTTTAGTTTTTAGGTAATTAGTGCGAGAAACAGTACAAATCGAAAATCGAAAAAGTCAAGCACATGTATATGCTCGAAACATGAGTTACTCTTTGGATCGTATATATATCGTTAACGGTTTAGCTAAGGTATTAAGTCTAGGCAAGACATATATATATATGATGGAAAAAACTGCACCCGACTGGGCATCCTTCGCCAAATAATTCAATTCAAAAACAAGCAAAAAATGACAGCCAAACTCTCGTAACAAGAACAGCGATTAAAAATAAGATTTAACTTTAATTCTAAACATAAATGGTTCCTTAAGTTCGAGTCCTAGTTAATAAATTCATTCGCGAGAAGGATGGCCAGAACCTATGACAAACTAAGACCTAATTTTATAAAAAAAAAGAAACCCGAGCAGCCGCCTCTTGGCCAACTAATTAAATTCAATTACGAACAGCTTCGAACGTAACTCGGCCTGAGTCACCCAAGTTCGACTCCATGTACGGAGTGTACATGTTTTCTTTCTTTTGTAACTATAATATATATAATATATATATGTGTAATGTATATAACATCGGCGATAACAAGAAATCACTCGTCATGTCCGTTTATTGTACTGCATGTGTTGCGTTGCGTGTACGTTGCACGTCATTCTTTGGTGGATGGGCGTATAATTTTCTATAAACTGAGGCGCCAGCGCTTCTCGCTCCGATCCGCCAGCTCCGCCTTCTCCTCCTACTGATACTCCTCCTCCTCCTTGTACTCCTGCTACTAAACTTAATTCTTACTCATCGTAGTCGCTGATGAGCAGGCCACGCCTGCCAAATCCCAGCGAGGAGACGGCGGCCAGGTTGTGTCCTGGCGTCGTGTCGATCCCGTCGAACAGATCGCTGGTGGCGGAGCTGTTTAGCGAGTTGAGGGTCACGTTGAAGGTGGACCGTCCGGTGGCGGCCGTGTGGAAGCGTTCCTGCAGCTGTTGCTGCCGCTTCAGCCGGTCCAGCTCCTCCCTCAGCGCCTGGTTGCTGGCCCTCAGGCCATCCGCCTCCCGCAAGCAGTCGCGCAATCTGTTTGGGACGAAACCGAGAGAACGAGTCATGAGTCGGGTGATAAGCGGAATGCACAACACAGGCCCCGATAAGCCATATTCCAATGATACATCTCGGAATTCCCCCAAAAAGCATGCCCTTACTCATTGCCATGCCAGATGAATGTGAATCCCATCCAGCTACCCGCCCACTTACGTGTCTATCTCGCCCTGCATGCTCTTGATGTAGTCGCAGGCCTTGATCAGGATCTGGGACTTGGAGTCGTTCGGAGGCGTCCGCCCGCTGGGACTGGGATTGCTTTTGCTGCTGCTGCTGGGACTGGTGCTGGCGCTGGCGCTGGCCTCGCTGCAGCTGGAACTCAGGCTGGGCAGCATCTCCTTCAGCTTGAAGATCCAGCAGTTGATCTTGTCGCGCCGACGGCGCTCCACTTCGTTGTGCGTCGCCCGGCGCTTGTCGTCCCGCTTCTTGTACGCCTCCAGCTTGCTGGTGGGCGTGCCCGTGCTACTGTTGCAGGCCGAGAGGGCAGCAGCCAACGGTTCTGCCGGAGATCGCTGGTATAGCACTACTGCAGGAGCAGGACCAGGACCAGGAGCAGGAGCTGCTGATGCTGCTGCTGCTGCTGCTTGGGGAGCACGGGCTACCGCAGGCACTGCAGGAACGGAAGATTTTGAGGAAGGAATTGTGGTGGTGGCTGTCGCGGCATCCGGTTCCAGTTTAATGGTAGACTTGGTCTGGGCACACCCCAGGCTGGTGTCCTTCACCAGGTATATCTCACAGCCGGTTGGCAGCTGCAGGTTGGTGGGCAGCAGAGCCTGGACATCCAGTTCGGAGCCCGGCTCCTGCTTAATGGCATAGTACTCCTGGGACTCGTCCTCGTCCCCGGAGTTCTCCTCCCCGCATATGGTGAGGAATATTTGGGCACCGCCGCCACTGCTGCTGCTGATCAGGGGATTGCCCGACGCGCTGGTCAGGATTAGGCTCTGACCGTTGGCAAATGGTCCGCCCATCAGATCGGCTGGATTGCTGCTGGTGATGAGAGCTCCGGGAGCCACCGACGAGGTGGCCAGCTCCAGCTCCAGACGTGGCCGCTTGCGTACGTTCATCCTTGCATCGCCACGCACAATCCGGAGCCCGATATCCGCCGTACCGTTCACGTAACTGAGTGCCGTCTGTCCCAGCCCAGTGCGCCTGGACAACCACTGAGAGATTTGCTGTGTGACGCTCCAACGGGTATTAACTGCCGCGGTGGCTGGCTGCCAGATGAGCGAGGATTACGGAGCTGCGAGGCGACGGAGCGTAGACGTCTGTTTGCTCTGCCATTTAACAACACAATTTGTTGTTGGCAAAAACAAATTTATTTTCGTTTAGGGTGACCGTTGGCAGGGTAACCTGCCAATCCCAACAAGAACTGCTCTCCGATGTCCGATTGGGACTATCGATACCGTTATCACAAGGAGACTGCAAATCCTTTTGTTCTACTTGGTTTTATTGATTTCGAAAAATCTTTGAATTCCAGGGAGAAATGCTTATAATACTCTGACTATTCCTATATTTTTATAAAGTAAATAAACATTAAAATAAATTCATCAGCTTGGAATATAGATATTACTTGCAATAAAATTCTCTTGCAGTTTTATCGTAACTTCAAAAGTGTCCAAAACTCATTTAAAAACTAAAATATTATGTAGAAGCAGTTTCTTGTTTTTGATCCAAGTTGGACCACGTAATTCATAAAATAAATTGTATTTATTTGAACTTGCCAGTGTTGTTAAGCTGGAGAAACATCAATCGATATATCGATGGAACAATCGATTAAAAAAGCTTATTTTCAGCTCTCTTTGGTAATTTGAATTTTTTAAATGCCAAAATTAATAAAACTATGAATATATTAATCAATATTTATTTAATTATGCTTTAAATGAAATTTTTAATAAGAATACATAGATTTCTAACTAAAAAAACAAACTATTTTTATTTTTCATTCAATTTTTAAGGAATCAAAGCTTGGACCGTTCAAAAACATAATATATCAACAATATATGTACATCAATATATAGGAAGATTATATTAGTCCCCACATAATCACTCAAAAAAGCGGTCACACTGGCCGCCACAATGTCGTTGCCTTCGCAGTTTTTGAAGAATTTGAAACGTTTTCGCCTGGTAACCTTTGACGTAACGGACACGCTGCTCCGGCTGGAGGACCCGCTGCGACAGTACCACCAGACTGCCACGGAATGTGGCCTCACCGGCCTGGAGCGCGGCCAGCTGGAGGGATGCTTCCGCCAAAGCTTCTCGTCCATGAGCCGGGAGCATCCGAATTTCGGCAGACTCTCGCC
Source organism: Drosophila monieri (assembly GCA_035047585.1). Lineage (NCBI taxonomy): Eukaryota > Metazoa > Arthropoda > Insecta > Diptera > Drosophilidae > Drosophila > Drosophila monieri. The sequence goes on from JAWNPJ010000025.1 coordinate 76,445, forward strand.
GGGATTGGGCTGGCAGAACTGGTGGCTGGAGCTGGTGGCCCGCACCTTCACCTGCGCCAGTCCAGGGGTCTCTCCCGAGCAGCTGGAGACGATTGGCCGACGACTGATCACCGTTTTCCGGACCAGCAAGTGCTGGGGTCACATCGAAGGCGCCCAGGAGCTGGTGCAGTGCGTCCGACGGGCCGGCAAGCATGTGGGCGTGATTTCCAACTTTGATCCATCGCTGCCCGAGGTCCTGGCTGCCATGGGCTTCGCGGACAAGTTTGATTTCGTCCTGACGTCCTACGAGGCGGGCGTCATGAAGCCGGACACCGGCATCTTCAGCATCCCCCTGCAGAGACTCAACCTCCGGCCGGAGCAGGCCCTGCACATCGGCAACAAGCTGGACATGGACTACACGGGGGCCCGGAACAGCGGCTGGAGCGGACTGCTGATAGCCGGCGATCGGACGGATCTCCCCGAGCACTCGTTCAGCAGCCTGTCCGCCCTGCTGGAGGCCCTGGCGACGAAGGAGATCACTTGGTGACCTCCAGAGCAGGATCTCATCCCAAAACTCGACTTTGATGGCTGTAGCTTAGTTAGTTTTCGTTGAAATTATAAGAAATGTGATTTAACTTTGTATTATTTTGTTTATCCTTTAAGGATGGCGAGGGGAGTGGCTAAAAATAAAGCCATTTATAAGAAAAGGATCTGTTGTAATAATAGTTATGATATTTATTAAGGTGTACGGTATCATAGCGTATCTTTAGTTAATTATAGTTAGTGGATAGAACTAGAGCTACGGCAGTCCTATTCATAAAGAGGATGTTCCAGGCGTCGGGGAGTTGCGAGAACTTTAAGGCTAGTGCTCCGAACGAGGAAGCATTTCCACGAATCTTCTAAAACTAAAACACGGACAAGAGTCTCTAAAAAAACATAGTCAAGGTCTGCCTTAAGAACTAAACACCAAGGTCCTGGGAAGGACATACAATGTGCGAACTATCCACCCGAACATCCCTTCCTATGGCGACTAGTTGGATTAATCTTAAGGGATAAGACCTATCCAGTATTGCTGTTCCATATGTACACACTCAACACACACTGAGAGAAAAAAAAGACGTAAGGACTAATGGGGAGTAAAAGCTAGTTAGTTGCTAACCCGATTTGGTTTCGGAATGTGCCTGTCCAGCCGGAGATATATGCATATTGCTGACTAGTTACGGCGACCCACTACGTCGCCTTGGTGGCCTTGGCCGGCATCTGGGCCTTGGCGGCCTTCAGCTGCTCCAGATTGAACTGCTTGCGGATCTCGGTGGACACCTGGCGGATCACCGCGTCCGTGTTGGCCTTCAGATCCCGCTCCAGCACATCGATGTCGACGTCCTTGCTCTCCAGCCGCATCTGCATGTCCGAGTAGAAGTCACAGAAGAGCACCGGTTCGTCAGAGCCGTTGGGCGTCCTGGTGCTGCAGTACTGACCCCGCCGGTGCAAGTCATCGTTGCCCGACTGGGGATCCAATCCCAGCAAGCGGCGCGCCCCCAACGGCAGCTGCTGCTGGATGAGGCGCTCGTGCGACTGCGAGATGTGCTGCTTCAGCTTCTTGAACTCCTTCACCTCGTTCTTCATGTACTTCACGTAGCTGTACATCTTGGAGGTCTTCTTAGTGAGGTTCTCCAGGCAGGAGATGAAGTTGCGCACCTGCTGGGTGCGCGGCAAGGTGCTCGGATCGATGCGCTCCGCCTCGTCGAAGTGCTGCAGCGAGCGATTGAAGTCGTGCTTCATGGCCAGGGCCGAGGCCAGCACCACGTGATTCTCGGCCACCTGGGGGGCGTGCTCCACGGCGGCGGTCAGTATGGTGTCGGCATCGGCTAGACGGCCCATCCGGAACAGTATGGTGCCCAGGCTGAGCAGCGGAATGTCCTTGAAAATGGGCGGCGCCAGCAGGACGGCCAGACGGGCACAGGGCAGGGCCTCCTTGGCTTCGCCCTTCATCCGCCAGTAGTAGGAGCTCAGGGTGTGGAACTTCCACGACGACGGGTGATGCCGCAACCCATCCACGGCGAATCTGCGGGTCAGCTCCACCGTGGCCGTGCCCACGTTAGGGTCGTGCTCTTGGTCCAGATAGGCCGTGGCCAGTATCTCCGGCCGGAAGCTCTCCAGGTGATCGTAGGTGGCCGGACCCACCGCCAGCTTGTGGTAGTCGCTGCACACCGGCTCCATGCCGCCGGAGCCGCCCTGTGGATGGTGCAGCTCCCTCTGCTCCGGCAGGTTGATCCTTTTTAGCTGCTCGGGGGTGATCTTCAGGTAGGACATCCGCTTCTCCAGCATGTAGTAGTCCATGGCGCACTTGGCCTGCTCGGCCAGGTCCTCGCCGAAGCGCATGGAGAAGCGCAAGTGCTCGACGATCTGCTCCCGCTTGCGCAGCAGGTCCAGGTAGGAGCGCTCCACATACTCGCTGTACTTGATCTGCTCCATGAATGCCGCCAGATTCTGCGGCTCTCGCATGTGAAATGGGGAGTCCAGCTTCGGGACGATCTGCTCCTCGCGCAGCACCCAATGGTTGCAGGCCAGGAGCGCCTGGAGGCAGCCCAGCAGGACGACCAGGGGCCAGAGGCGCATCTTGACACGATTCGGCGGCTAGCGGGTTGATGGAAGCCTCTGAGAAATACAAACGATTTTCTGGCAATGGTCCCACTCTGGGCCCAGCTGTTCGCCCGGCGAAAGTGTGACCAGACGAAGTATCGATATTTTCTATAGTTCTTATCGAAAAGTAAATTTTAAAAATATGGAGGCTTATGTTAAAGGCTTTTTATTTGAGCTTTTTATAATTTATTGGAAGCAAGAGACTTCGTCTCTTCGTCTCGAAAACACAAGCTCCTTAAAGTTTATATATTCCGAAGTTAGAACTACAAAAAACTGGATTGGGAAACTCTCCGAAATTTTGAATAGACACCGTTTCCAGGACACACCTAATATCCTATTAAAAATTTAATAGTTTGGGGAGGAATTTAGAGTGGATTGCCTCTGCTATTAGGTGTCCAAGCTCTTGGCCGGATGCTTCTTTTCCGCCTCCCTTTTGGCGGCAGCTGCCTCCCTCTCCTGCCGGATAAGCGCCAATCGGGCCAGATCCGCCTTCGCCTCGGTCGTCTTTCCCTGGGCATGGAGCTTCTCGTACCTTCGGCGGGCCTTCTGCTTCTCGACTTCCTCGCGTTCGCGGCGGGAAAGCTCCGGCTTAGGGTCAGCGCCTTCATTTCCCTGCTTTTGGGTAATATTCTTCGACAAACGATTGGGATTCTCGATCTCAATTAGAGCTGCTACGCCCTTTTTTTCCGGTCGGATTTCTGCCTCTGGGGACTCGGAGGAGAGTTCCTCATCGTCCGACTCCGCGTCCTTATCCTTTTTTGGCTCCTTCAGAGAATCTTCTGTTTCGTTTCCTTCAGAATCCTCGGAACTCTGGCGCAGTTCTTCGGGCGATGTGAAATGCCGGCTGCGTCCCTTGTGGTTCACGAACTTTCCACGGGGCATGATGAATTCGCTTCCTCTAGAGCCTCCAGATCCTTGTATAGTCAAAGTTTTTCGGGAAAACACCTTTAAAAATTAAAGCGGCAACAAAAAGTTATCGATAGTTTGGCGCTAGCGCCCTCTGGCGGTGCTGGTTGCTTATGTTAATAGCTTAACAGTGGCCATAACAGTGCGTAAGAGCGCGAATTTCAAATTGGAAATAAAAATAATTTGTGAATTTCTAATAACTCGAATTTCTAGCCTGTGCTAGTAAAGGAAATTTTGACAAAAAAAGATTTCATTTTGTAAAAAAAAAATGTACAAGTTAGTATATTAGATTGTCAATAACATTTTCAGAACAGTTTTTGGATTGCTTGGAATCTCTAGTTAAAAATGCACTTTCCGCCATTTTGTTGCAGTTGCAGCATCCCATAGGCCTTGCCATTGGCTGGATTTTTCTGTGATTTCTTCCGACTTGGAGAACCAGTTTTTTTTTGATTTTCTTTCAAGAAATGTCTCGGTTAGAGGCGATAAAAGGTAGCTTGAAATTTGTTTGGCACATATTTGTGTCAGCACATTCCTGAGTGGCGAAATACACAGAAATTAATAAAAGAAAATTAAAAATCCGAATATCATGCATCTCATTAACAGCAACTCTCACATATAACTTATTGATTTTTGTGCGGCAAAAAGAGGCAAGAAACAGAAATAACCAAAAATTTAATGCACGAATTAATTATAAATTCCGCTGGTGCCCGCTACGAAAGTGGCCAAAAACTGAAAACCAAAAAAAAAGTCAATTCATGGTAAATACTTGGTGTTATCTCTCCTCTTTATTATTTCGTTTGAATAAATCCAAGAAATGCAAATGAAACTTCTTTATTTATGGCCTCTATTGAACCCATCAGTGTGATGCTGTCTTGCTTTTTTCATTCAACTTTATGCACTTGCCGCGGCTCCATTAGAAAGTGTACATATGTATAAGTGGCCTCCCCCCTTAAGGGGGCGTGGCACTGACCATGTAAATGAGAAGAAATTAGTGGACTGGCAACTGGAATGCGTAATGGAATTCTAATTGCGTTAACGCACTTTCCAGCTGCGTGCGTCAATTTTTATACGATCCCCCAGATCGAGATACATATATATATGTTTTGTATCTATATGTGCTTGGATATCTGTTTGGTTGAGGTTGCAGGTGAGCCAATCCGATCCTATGTTGTGCGTAGGTCGCTCTGGGTGTGGGTCTGTGGGCTTGGGGCTCTAGGTTGGGTTTTGGGAAGTGCCAAGACAGTGGGCACTACCAGATAGCATCCATTCTTAAAAATATTTTATAAAGAAATATAAATTATTTAAAAATATATACTTATTTTCAAGATTTTTGATTTAAACATTTTTTATTACTTTTATTAGAACCTAAGCTTGGCAGATCTATTATAACTTTTTTCGAAAACCATTTTCGAAATAGTCTACCTAACCTCAAAATAGTTTGCTAAAGATCCTTAAGATGAAAGACTTTTAAGACTTGTCCTAAAATTAACTAAAAATATATAGCTCCTCTTCAGACCACTTCTAATGCCGCAATCTCAGTCCAAGTCCAAGCCCATTTGGACAACGGTCTCTCAAGAAGTCTCTCCACCCGATACGATCGCCCCCGGCTGGCGTGGAAAGAGGCTCTTGGAGCTCACTGTACCTGTACTATATAATATTGTATGCACTGCGGCAGATGTCTGGCCATCGAAGTGGGTCGATGACAGATTGCGGCCCGAAGACCGAACACTGAACACTGAAGACCGAGAACAGAGGCTGATTGTGATAAAAAAAATAAGAAATACTTACCAATCGTTTGGTGAACTCGGCTGCTGATTTTCTTCAGGCTGGAGTTGTCTATTCTTTGTTAACAATTTTTATTGTTGACACTTTGTTTTTGCTTTCTGTTGGCTTGTAATCGCAATCAGCACCTGATATCGAAAAATCAGTTAACAAGCTGGGGCGCTTGTCGAAATTCTTGTTCCAGCTACTGTGTCCCACTATTTTAGTAACTACTGTTTTGATAACATTTTTAGTATTTAATTTTTTAACTCTTTACTTTACTTTATTTTGTAAAAAGTACATTTTTGTGATCAGAAAATTGTGGCTTTTTGGGGCAACCTGGATCACACCCAAAAAAGACAAGCCAACTATTTGGCCAGCGGCTCCTCTTGGCCGTGCAAATTTATGATGCTTCATTGGCATGCAAAATGCCTCCTCCACTGCCCTTTTTTTACATTTTATTTAAAGCTAAAATTAAGAGAAAAAAAATCACACAGTTCAAGCTGTGATTTGGAATGTTTATTGGCTTTTGTTGGCCTTTTTTGTGGGGCTTTTTTTTTTAATTCAATAAATTAATCGTAGAAACCCGTAGAAGAAGATCCCGCTAAGAAATCGGTTGCCTTTCTGCCAGATTTCTGTCAAAGGTCAATTTCGCTTTCCATACCCTACAGTTTTTTGGGAGGGTATATCGATTTTGTGATGAAGTCTTTAACAAATTATTTATTTTAACTTAAAAGATAGTCATCTTTTGTTTTTTTTTTAAGTCAAGTTTTTTTCTTAAATTTAAGGGTATTTATGAACTTTATGAATATTATTCTTTGTCACTGAACTTTCACACCACGTGTGAGCTAACCTTTTGTGGCAGGTGGCAAGTGGCAAGTCTGCAAATGCCAATCGTCTTTGTTCCTCCTTTGTCTGGTGGCTTGTGGCTTTAAAGTAGAAAATATATAAATCTCAGTTTGGGTTTAAATTTAGTCAAATTCTATTTTTAAAAGATATTCAACCAACCTGAGCTCGTATCTGACTTTCCACTAAAAAAAAGGGATTTTTCTGAAGATTCAAAGTCTTTCTAGTTTTTAAAGATAGTTGATAATATTTTAGATTAACAGAAAAAGTATAATAAAGAGTTATATATTTAAGGTTATTTTTTAGATAATATTTTATTTCTCAAAATGATCGATTATTACAATTTTCCAGATGTATCGACTATATATATCGATATTTTTATAATTCGAACATTGATTTAAAATATTTTTAAAATAAAAACTGTATCTTTTAGGTAACCACTCAATGTTTTTTCGCAGTGTAGGTCTAGTTATGAATTCATACCTTGATGACCCACTCGAGGCCCTTTTTGGCCAAAAACTTTCATCCCGAAAGCTGATTTTTTCCGATCGCCCGATGAGTTCGCTGGGGTTATTAATGACCCCAACATGTCGATGATCCATTGACCCCGCCGACAGAAAGCTACCTAGCGGGGCTGACTAAAAGACAAAAAAAAAAAAATTAAATAAAAAACTAGTTCTGCGAAGAAAGCCGGGGTGCTGATGAATAATTCAGTGCCCCCCTCGGGTTCATAGGAAACTGTTTTTGGTTTTCGGCTTTTGATCGGAATTCGCATGGGGATTTCTAGAGATTTACCATTTTTGGCCATTAAGTGTGGGTCAATAGGTCTCCGATGGCCCAAAAGCGAACTAATATAAGCCGCTGCCGCATCTTGGCCAGCTTCAGTTAAAGCGAAATGTGGCGGAGCGGCGGTTGTGTTTGGGCCTTCCTACTGGCCAGCCTGTGGCTGGTGGCCACCGTCTCCTCGGAGACCCTCATCGAGGTGGACGAGAACGGGGACGAGTACGAGCTGAAGCGGTTCTACATCCAAGGACGGCAGCTGCGCGGCGACGGCAGCCAGTCGCAGTGCGTCGTCACGCGCCGGAAGAGGAACTCCCGCGCCCTCACCACCATCGGCAATGCGGGTCAGCGCAACGTCTCGGTCACCTCCCAGACCCTCATGGTGGAGGCCATGCCCGCCATGGAGCACCGCGAGGGCGGCCAGGATGTCGAGGTGAAGCACCGTTATGTGGCCCTGACTGGCGTCCATTATGAGCCGAATGTGCAGGACGAGGACGATGACGAGGACGATGATGAGGACTTTGAGGATGAGGAGGAGACTATGCCGGTGAACGCCGGCAAGGGAGAGTCGAGCTACATGCCGGCCGCCCTGGCCCTGCCCCTGGCCTCCGCCTCGGGTGTTGCCAACGGCGCACAGAGCTCCCAGAGTCACCTCGCCCAGGGAGTCAGTGTGGTGGCCAGTTCCGCCTCGCACGCCAACGTGGCCGGAGACGCCGGCATCGTGGTGGTGCAGTCGCATCAGCCCCCCAAGGTCAATCCCGACACCCATGCCGTCTTCGAGCTGAAGCCCGTCCAGGCGGACACGCCCGGCTATCCGTTCGTCCATCCCTGGGACTACGAGCCGGAGGACGAGAACGAGGACGAGGACTATGACGAGGAGGACTACGACGACTACTACTACGGCAACGGCTACTACCGGGATCGTCCCGGCTACTATCCTTTGGGCGAGTACGACGAGCACGTGATCGAGGAGATCAACCCGGTGACCACGATCGCCTCCTGGACCACCGGCGAGGACGACAGCGACATCCATCCCGTTATCAACCAGGCCAACAAGCGTCCCAACCAGGGCCAGAAGAACAAGAACAAGAACAAGAACAAGAACAAGAATAAGAATAAGAACAAGAACCAGAAGAATCGCAACCAAGGGCTGAAGAAGCGCAAGCAGCAGCAGGCGGCGGAGAATCAGCACAAGCAGAAGAAGAAGCCAGAGAAGAACCAGCAGGACAAGAATAAGGACCCCAAGGACCAAGAGGACAGGGAGGAGGAGCAACTGCAGGCCGTCAAGCCGGTAGATGTCATCCCGAAACCCCAGTCTTCCAGCATGGCAGAGTCTTCTGCCTCGGCCTCCAGCTCCTCCACTTCTGGCCAGTCTTCTGTAAGCAATTCTTCTGACAAGAAGAAGCCCAAGCAGAAGAAGAAGAAGCAGAAGAAGCCATCCAGCAGCAGCAGCAGCACCTCAGTGCGCAGAAAGAAGAAGAAGCCGAGCAGCAGCAGCAGCAGCAGCCTCAGTAGCAGCAGCAACAAGCGTCGCCGTCCAAGCAGCAGCAGCAGCAGCAGCAACATTGGCGGCTACCGTCGCCGTCGTCCGCAGCAACAGCAGCAGCAGAGGTTGCAAGACCAGCGCCGTCGCCGTCGCCGTCAGCAGCAGCAGAAGCGTCGCCGCGAGCAGCAGCAGCAGCAGAAGCGCCGCCGCCAGCAGCAGCAACGCCGCCGTCGATTGGGCAACCAGAACCGCCAATTCTTCGGCGAGGAGCCCATCATCAACTGCATCTACATCAACAAGGACCCGCCGACGACCACCACCACCACGCCGCGCCCCTTCTGGAACATCCTGGGCCGACAGTCGCAGGAGCCTGCGCCAGCTGCCCCCAAGGATAGCGGCGCTGCCGTCGTCGACGCCGAGTCCGGCTCCAGCGATGTGGATCCTGCGGCCCAGCAGGCTGTCCTCCAGGCCGTTCGTCGCAACTTCGGAGAGTTCGGGGGCCGTAAGCGCGTCAACCTGCGCTTCGTCTCCTAGAGTCCTTTAAGGACTCTCCTCATTTTTTTTTTGCCTATTTATTTATTTATTGAAATACCAGCTAGAGTTTTTTTTTTTTTGGCTATTATTACATATTATTATTTGTTTAAAAAGTTTCCAAAAAGAAAGTTTTATTTTCGAGACACGTGTGTGCGAGTTTTGTTTGTTTTTCTGCTGGGCGGGCTTTTCAGTTTCAAGTTTTTTGCATTTTGGATGCATTGGGGCTTTATTGATTTCTGGACAGGACAGGCCGGGCCAGAAGAGAACGGAACAGGTGTGTAACCTGAATCTGTCGCCCTTCAGGGCACTGAGAGAAAGGACCTCCAGGAACTCTAATTTTGACTTTCAGGCATGAGGGTCTTCCTTTGAGAATATATTTTAAATGAATATTTTTTATATTTTTTAATAGTTTTTAGTTTAAAACTAATTAAATAATTTAACTGCCAGTTTCCATTTTAAAACCATTATCCTCTCGAGCACAACTCCCATTTCTCTCAGTGCCAGTGTCCTGTGACGGCTGGAAATCACCCCCCAGAGGAGTGGGCGGGCCTGGTGAGATTAGGAGCGGAGTGCTCCGGAGTCCGGATATATGCCTCACTGCACAGGCCAGAGAATCGAGAATTGCTGGGAAAAGGGTTGCCCCGTGGGCTTGTTTTATGTCTTCCGCCACTAGATGGCTCTCTCGAAGGATTCCGGGCCGCACCTACAAGGCACAGTAAGAAAATGATTTAAGATTTTATTTAATTATAATATATATTTAGATTTTTATTAATTAATTATTCAATCATTAATTATTAAAATATTTCATTAAAAAAAAGAAGGGAAATCGAAGGATGTGTATTTTTTTTCGAAGTGCCTGGATGACTCACAAGGATATATGGTGGTGCTTATATACATATATTATTCGATCGATATTTCCGTGTCCAGCAGCAGCAGCCCGGCTGTATTACGTGCAACTGGCGGCCGTAGAAATGTATCTACAAGATACAAACACACATAGATACAGGAGATTACTCGCGATGGTCTGGCTTCCGCCCCCTGGGAAACTTTCAGTTTGTTTGTCAGCTTGCTTGTTTGTGTTGGACACATAGAAAGCGTGGGCGCCCAGGACACACACAAAGGCGACAGAAAAAGGACAAAGGACAGCCATGCCTTTGGGGTGAACTTTTAACTACACTTCCCATAGGCTCTAGAGCTTGAGAGTCGAGCGACTTGGATTATTTTCAGATATATACTTTCTACAATCATAACACATACTTATTAAAAATTAAAAATTAAGAGAGTAGTTAAGGTTTAAGCTCTTTTGGCGGACAAGCGGACACACGGACAGGGCGTGGAGACTAGACACCCTCCATAGATCCACTCCAATAGCCATAATACCTTGTTCCAGGGTAGCGCGAACTGAAAGGACAGTGGAGGGGGTCCTGTCGTGTCACTGCTGGGCAAAGTGGGTGTGGCCGGTGGGCTTTCTCGGGTGTCAGCTTCACCCCTCGGAGTCACTCAGTTGAAGTTCCAAAGGACCAGGACGAATCAACATTTAGCAAGTCATTATGGAGTCCTGAATAGTTGCAAGTATTATAAAGTTTTTTTTAAGACTCTTCCAGCTAAAAACTATATCTTTATTTAAGCTTTACAATCCTTAATTAATCTTCAAGCTTAAATATTTATTTTTTATTCATTTGTGTTGATTTTTTCCCACGTCCCTGAGTTTTCGTTTTTTGGGTGGTTGGTGGTTTTGGGTTTCTGTTGATATTCTGCCACGTTTGCCACTTTTTAGGATATTTTTTTTATTTGCTTATTAAATATTTATTTAACGAAAATAATATTTAGGAGCTCTGATGATGAGAAGCTAAACTAGAAATAGAAGAGCAGATGCTAAGGGTTTTCAACTGATTTATGTAAAGGTTAACATTAAGGTTTATGTCTTTATTTTTTAGGGGAGATGCAGTGAGAGAAATGGGTCATTAGTCTTGGTTTATAATATTTTATTTGATATTTTAATTATTACTTTAGAGCTCTAGTTATTTATATTTTATTTTTTCCCCTAAACTCCCTTACTTTTTCTCTCTACTAACCCTAAGGATCCCCTACTAACTACTTACCCCCACCACTTTTTAAGGTGTGATGCGACCCGACAACAGATTGCCGAGACAGATGTTTTGGCCTCATCCCGAGCCTCCCTCCGCGACCTAGTTACGCAATGATTTGTCCGATTGTGGGCGTTTTCGAGTCCATAAAACACTCGAAAAAAAACAGGCCATAAAATGGAGAATAAATGAACACGAGGGTGGGGGCTAAGGTGCGCCTACTTAGCCATAATTGATCGCCTAATTGGCACCGCTTCTTGCCACGCGGCGTCAGAGCCAGACAGGACGCAGCCAGGACACAGGCCAGGCCAGTCCAGTCCCGAGTCCAGTTTTCAGCTGTCCAGACCTCTTTGGGGATGACTCTGCCGACTTGATATAGGTTATGGGATGCTGTTGCCGAGAAACCGATCATCAAGTTAATTACAAAGTCGATTCTCAGCTGGCCGAGAATCCAAAAGAAAAGGGAATACACTGAGGAAATTTACTTTATTTTTTCAATTTATTTAAAAATTATGTATGTAGGTATGAGGGTTTATTTTATATTCTATTAATTTTTAATAAAACACTTTTAGGGAATACTTTTACATTTTTTATTATTTTTTTTATGGTGTTCTTGTGTTTGATGTTTTTTTATGATTTTTTTTTATGCCTTTAATCCTCTTACTAGATCCGGCGTCTGTTTTGGTTCAGTGTATGTATGGCAACCGCAGAAATGCAGCTTGCATTCTCGGTTTCGGGGATCAGGTACTCCCCCGATCCCCTTTCTCATCCACAGATTTTTCCTTAAGCCTTTGCAGCAAGCACGAGGACAATGACATCCTCATGTAGTGTCTGATGTCCTCCCACCGGAGGGGCATCCGTCCACAGGACTTTATTTTTTTTTTTGCTAAATACGTTCAAATTGGCCCCTCCGATGGGCCTCCTTCTCGTGTTGGTGTCTTCCATACAGTGTATCCTGGTACACTCCCAGGAGCGTAGTAGATCCCGGCGACCGGAGGGGCACTTTTCAGAGCCATAGGTGCAGTCAGTACGTGCCCCACCGATCTTGGAATAGTTTATCATTACAGATCCTCCCATCGGAGGGGCACTTCTAGATCCCTCCATAGAACAAGGATTTGTTCAAAATTTGGCTGTTTGTGCCCCTCCGATGGGGGTCTTCGCCCACCTTTGTGTATCCTGGTGGATCCTCCGACCGGAGGGGCACTATACCTTCAATAGGTGCAGTCAGCACGTGCCCCTCCGACGGACTCCTTTGTATAGGTGGGATTGGCTCCGACTGGAGGGAACGTATTACCTTCAATAGGCGCAGTCAGACGCCCCCTCAGACTTCGCCGCTCTCCTGGCTAGTGTTGGTCCTAGTAGTAGGTCCTTTTAGGGAGCACCACCGCAGGAGGGGCACGCGATTCGTTCTTGTAGGTGCAGTCGGCACGTGCCCCTCCTTTCGGTGTTGTGGGTGTTATCCAGCTTCACTTGCATCCTTCGCAAATGTGTACAGTCAGGACATGCCCCTCCGGTGATGGGAGGGGAACGTATTACCTTCAATAGGCGCAGTCAGACGCCCCCTCCGACTTCGCCGCTCTCCTGGCTAGTGTTGGTCCTAGTAGTAGCTCCTTTTGGGGAGCACCACCGCAGAAGGGGCACGCGATTCGTTCTTGTAGGTGCAGTCGGCACGTGCCCCTCCTTTCGGTGTTGTGGGTGCTATCCAGCTTCACTTGCATCCTTCGCAAATGTGTACAGTCAGGACATGCCCCTCCGGTGATGGGAGGGGAACGTATTACCTTCAATAGGCGCAGTCAGACGCCCCCTCAGACTTCACCGCTCTCCTGGCTAGTGTTGGTCCTAGTAATAGGTCCTTTTAGGGAGCACCACCGCAGGAGGGGCACGCGATTCGTTCTTGTAGGTGCAGTCGGCACGTGCCCCTCCTTTCGGTTTTGTGGGTGTTATCCAGCTTCACTTGCATCCTTCGCAAACATGCCCCTCCGGTGATGCCCATCCTTTTCGGCAGCTGTCCTCCTGTTGGATCTGCCACTGGAGGAGGGGCACGGTCTCTGTTCGATTAGGTGCAGTGGGCACGTGCCCCTCCGATGGTTTATTTACGAGTCTGAAGGATGCAGGGCGCGTGCCAGGAGGGCGCTTCCCTCCTCGTCGTCATCATTATCATCGCCCTCCACAGCTCCGCGCCTCGGTCCTTCCTCGATCCTGTTGATGCCGCGATGCACCTGTTAGGGCCATTAGTGGAGAGACGTTGGAGGAGGCAAGGAACTGGGAAACAGGTTCAATGATCGCTTACCTGCAGCATCGGTCCTCGTCGCCAAGGTCGGGCGGCCGTTGGTGTTGTTGTTGTTTCAGGTCCTGCCTAACAACAACACCGTTGGCCGCCCTAATACACTTCCTGCAATTTTTTTGGTTTTTTTTTTTTTCGAAACTTTTTTATTTAATTTTGAAATTATTTAATTTTGAATTTTTTTTTTAATAGCAAAAAGGGGCGACTTGCCCGGTGGAGACCCGGACGAATACTGACTGGAATTCATGAAATTTTTATTTAGGTTCAAAGGGAAGGCCAACAAAAGCCTACTTGTGAGGACCAAAAAAAAGTCAAGGACTACTTGTTAAGAGTTTTCATAAAAAAAATATATAACTATTGAATCTACATGTCAACTGGACATGTTCCTTCCCAGAAAACATCTTTGGCTTCTTAGAGCTTCAGCTCTCCCCTCCTCATCCCCATCCCCATTATCCTTTCTGATCCTGATCCTAGAGACGACAACTGTCCGAGGGCGGACGACATGTGCTTGACTTCTTAATCTAATTTAACAGAAATACCTTGGCAGGGGCCTGCTGGACATAAAAAAAATAAAATTAAATGTAAAGAGAAGGTGGAGGACGAAGTGGCAGGAGGGGCAGATGTGGCAGGAGGGGCAGTGGCAAGAAGTCAACCCCGTTGTAAGAATAATACAAGAGGGCCAGGCCAGGTCGAAATGAAGAAAATAGGGAAAAACCTGCAGGACAGCATAAAAGCAATTAAAGAAAAGATGGTTCACGAATAGGGGAATCCAAGGGGCTGCGGGGCTAACAGACCAACAAGGTGGCCAGGGAGGGGGACTGGGAGGGGGAAGACAGTCAACCGCAGCGCCGGAAGTGAACACAAAGAGATGGAGATGGCTAGATACGAGGCGGCTAAAAAAACGAAACGAAACAACAAAGATACAAAGATACACAGATGAGTCGGGAATCGAGAATCGAGGGAAGGGCGCCCTCAGAGATCAAGACCAAAAGTCGGGGGCATCTCCTCCAGACCCTGCCCTACCCTGCCCAGCCCCTGGCACGTTGCAGTTGCAGTTGCATTTCGCGCTTGAGAGGGCACGTGCCCCTGTGCAGTCCGAGCCCACATGACATTTTTTTTCCTTCTCGCGTATTTTCTTATTTGTTCCCCTTTTTTTTTTTACCTTTCGGACCTGAACCCATTTCCTCCCGACCCTCCACTCTATCTGCTGCCAATGGCCCGGTTCTTGGTCTTCTTGGCTTGGAAGACACCACAGGGTTCGATAAGGACTTTTCAGATGCTGAGAGGGGCTTTAGAGGGAAAGTTTATTTTAATTGGTTCTGGCTCTTCAAGGTTTTTGGGATTAAATGAGGACTTTTTGGTCCTTCGTTGTTTTCATTGTAACGGGCCTTCAAAGCTTTCCATATAATATATCGATATATCGATAGCTATAGATCATTTTAAGCCTCGAGTGCCATAACTAAGAAGAAAACACACTAGAAAGTTTGCAAAAAGCTTCTAGCATTTTATTAACCACCTTTCAAAGACTTAATAGTAATATTTTAATTATTAGTAACAAATATTAACCATCAAGACTTTATAAGGAATGTCCTCTCGCCTCTCACATTTGTCACATCAATTATATCCTTGATATATTCCCCGCAACTTGCAGTTTGAAGGATTTATCTTGACATTTTCCCCCAATTTCGTGCAAGAATTACAGCGCCATCATCATTTATGGCCAAGGGAATTACAGGAAAAAGGCTTCCCCCGAAAAGGAGCCGGCATTAAGGCAAGAAGTTCCACAAATGCACTGAAAAGTTGAAACGTTGCATTATCTAGATGGTGACGAATGTCGAATGATGTGTTATGGCAGCTGGTCCTTGGCCGTTTTCTTCCTGTTCTGTATCAGAGAGGGTCCTGTAATTTCCATGGCTTCTTCACGGCCCGTGGTCTCCTCCTCATAGTCCTGCCGCTGTCCTGCTCCCTTTTCTCAGTTTTATTTAATTTTTTTTCCTGCCACTTTCGCATTCTTGTGGGCAACGCTTGAGCGCCCCAGTTGATGTCCTCGGCACTCGGCACTCGTCCTCGTAATCTGGTCCGTGGCCCGTGGCCAAGGAGCGTCATCTGGAGGAGTTGCGATCCTTGACTTTATGGTGCACTCGAAAAATAATGTTGGGAAACAAAAGCACTACAACTTTTCAGAGAAAAAATATATATAGTTTATTGTTTGTCTTACTTTTTATACAAATAATCATTAAAATTAGTACAAAAGAAAAAAGAATTTATTGAAATAAAAAAGTTGATGAGTATTTCTCCAGGTGTGCCATCCGTTACACGACATGCGACACACGACAACTCTGCTTCCCTGGCACTCTCCGAGCTCCGAAATCCCTCCATCCAGTAATGGGTCTTATCGAGGGACCTATTCTTCCACCTGGGGCCCTGCGCAACTGCCTTGGGCGGCTGTCTTCGGTTCGGTGAGCAAATGGCGGGAAATTTGCGGCAGTGCCAAGGCGAGAGCCGAAAACCCGAGCTCATCGCTCCAAACCCAATCCTAATCAAGTCCAGCCCATATGGCCCTGGTACTTCTTATCGAGTTTGGATGCCTTGGGAACTGCTTCGGATTGTTGGGTTTCCATATTCCCTCAATGTGTTGGGGTCTATGCGGGTAGTATGGAAAGCTCCAGCGATAAGAAAGTCGGGGCGTGGGAAAAACTGGGCCCGACTGGGCTACAGGAACATCACCAGCTATGAGAGGCGAAGTTAAACTTTGAAATAAAATAATAAAAAAAAGTAAAAGAAAAAAAATGTAAAAAGAAAATCAGGTGGCAGTTGGGACGAAGAAGTAGATTATGAGGAAATAGAGCCGAGGGCATATTTAAAAAAAAATATTAATATAAATTAAATAAAAGATAAATAAGAAAATCAGGTGGCAGGGAAGATGAGGACGTGGATGACGAAGAAATAGAGACAAGGGAAATTTTTTAAAAAATATTAATAGAAAGTAAATAAAAGATAAATAAGAAAATCAGGTGGCAGGGAAGATGAGGAAGTGGATGACGAGGAGATAGAGACAAGGGAAATTTTTTAAAAAATATTAATAGAAAGTAAAAAAAGATATATAAGAAAATCAGGTGGCAGAGAAGACGAGGAGGTGGTTAGTAACGAGAGCCCAGGCAAGGCATTAAAAAATAAAAAATAAATAAGAAAATCAGCAGTTGAGGTGAGGAAGTAGATTACGAGAAGATAGACAGAAGTCTCGAAAATTTTTAAAAATGTAAATAAAATAATAGATTAAAAATAAAGAAGAAAATCAGATTGCAGAGAGGACGAAGAAGTCGATTATGAGGAAATAGAGACAAGGGCAATTTTTTAAAAAATATTAATAAAAAGTAAATAAAAGATAAATAAGAAAATCAGGTGGCAGAGAGGAGGAAGAAGTAGATTATGAGGAAATAGAGACAAGGGCAATTTTTTAAAAAATATTAATAAAAAGTAAATAAAAGATAAATAAGAAAATCAGGTGGCAGAGAGGAGGAAGAAGTAGATTATGAGGAAATAGAGCCGAGGGCATATTTAAAAAAAAATATTAATATAAATTAAATAAAAGATAAATAAGAAAATCAGGTGTCAGGGAAGATGAGGACGTGGATGACGAAGAAATAGAGACAAGGGAAATTTTTTAAAAAATATTAATAGAAAGTAAATAAAAGATAAATTAGAAAATCAGGTGGCAGGGAAGATGAAGTGGATGACGAGGAAATAGAGCCAAGGGCAAATTAAAAAAAAAAAATATTAATAGAAAGTAAATTAAATATAAATAAGAAAATCAGGTGGCAGTTGGGACGAAGAAGTAGATTATGAGGAAATAGAGCCGAGGGCATATTTAAAAAAAAAATATTAATATAAATTAAATAAAAGATAAATAAGAAAATCAGGTGGCAGTTGGGACGAAGAAGTAGATTATGAGGAAATAGAGCCGAGGGCATATTTAAAAAAAAAATATTAATATAAATTAAATAAAAGATAAATAAGAAAATCAGGTGGCAGTTGGGACGAAGAAGTAGATTATGAGGAAATAGAGCCGAGGGCATATTTAAAAAAAAATATTAATAGAAAGTAAATAAAAGATAAATAAGAAAATCAGATTGCAGAGAGGACGAAGAAGTCGATTATGAGGAAATAGAGACAAGGGAAATTTTTTAAAAAATATTAATAGAAAGTAAATAAAAGATAAATAAGAAAATCAGGTGGCAGGGAAGATGACGAGGATGACGAGGAAAGAGAGCCAAGGGCAAATTAAAAAAAAATATATTAATAGAGGTAAAAAAAAAGATAAATAAGAAAATCAGATTGCAGAGAGGACGAAGAAGTCGATTATGAGGAAATAGAGACAAGGGAAATTTTTTAAAAAATATTAATAGAAAGTAAATAAAAGATAAATAAGAAAATCAGGTGGCAGGGAAGATGACGAGGATGACGAGGAAAGAGAACCAAGGGCAAATTAAAAAAAAATATATTAATAGAAGGTAAAAAAAAAGATAAATAAGAAAATCAGATTGCAGAGAGGACGAAGAAGTGGATTATGAGGAAATAGAGACAAGGGCAATTTTTTAAAAAATATTAATAGAAAGTAAATAAAAGATAAATAAGAAAATCAGGTGGCAGGGAAGATGACGAGGATGACGAGGAAAGAGAGCCAAGGGCAAATTAAAAAAAAATATATTAATAGAAGGTAAAAAAAAAGATAAATAAGAAAATCAGATTGCAGAGAGGACGAAGAAATGGATTATGAGGAAATAGAGACAAGGGCAATTTTTTAAAAAATATTAATAGGAAGTAAATAAAAGATAAATAAGAAAATCAGGTGTCAGGGAAGATGAGGAAGTTGATGACGAAGAAAAAGAGACAAGGGAAATTTTTTAAAAAATATTAATAGAAAGTAAAAAAATATAAATAAGAAAATCAGGTGGCAGGGAAGATGACGAAGTGGATGACGAGGAAATAGAGCCAAGGGCAAATTAAAAAAAAAAATTTATTAATAGAAGGTAAAAAAAAAAGATAAATAAGAAAATCAGATTGCAGAGAGGACGAAGAAGTCGATTATGAGGAAATAGAGACAAGGGAAATTTTTTAAAAAATATTAATAGAAAGTAAAAAAATATAAATAAGAAAATAAGGTGGCAGTGCAGACGAGGAGGTGGTTAGTAACGAGAGCCCAGGCAAGGCATTAAAAATATATAAAAAATAAAAAATAAATAATAAAATAAGAAAATCAGCAGTTAAGATGAGGAAGTAGATTACGAGGAGATAGACAGAAGTCTCCAAAATTTTTAAAAATGTAAATAAAATAATAGATTAAAAATAAAGAAGAAAATCAGATTGCAGAGAGGACGAAGAAGTCGATTATGAGGAGACACTAGGCCTTTTAGGTAAAATAAATAAATAATAAAAATAGTTTATATTTCGATTTTTAAATTCGAAAAAAAATAAAAGAAAAAAATGAGATGCATTTCCTAGGCGGAAGGAAATGCATTAAAAATAAAAAGGAGAAAATAAGGCACTTTTGGGTTAAATGGCATTTGCCTGGCCAAGGAGGCGCTGGAGCAAGAAGCGTGCCAAATGAGGAGCCAGGACATCGTCTGGTGAAATAAAAAATGTCAGGGCCCATGGGATTAGTTGAAGAGCATCTGGTGTGTGTGTGCTTGATGGCACACCCTCAACCACCACCACCACTAGAGCCACCAAAATACTCTGAAGTGCATCACTCGTTGCGTTAAAAGTCACGATTAAGCAGCTCATTTCGAATATTTTAGTTTTGTGGGGTGGCCCGGGGCTTGGCTTTTCAACAAAAGAAAAAATAATTAAATAATCAGCATGAAAATAAGTAATTAGGAGGACAAAGTTCACATCCCGGGTCATTGGGAGGTGAAAAAAAAAAATAAAACCAGAAAAGAAGTATTGCCAGTAAATAAATAAAATAAAAATATTTTTAATAATAAATATTAAAATAAATAAGGAGAGAATGAGGAACCGGCCAGTCCAGCGCCCTGAGGCGACTGACGACGATGCCGGGGCTTCTGGGCTATTTATAGCCCCAGAATGGAGCTCAAGGCCTACTCTGGCATTTTCGCAAAATACCTCCAATACAGTCACATTATTATCCGGCTAATAAGGCCTACTAACTATCAATAAGTAGCAGCTGTCGACAAGGGTTGCCACCCAACCGCCCGCCAAGCCATTGGCAATGTCTGTTAACCCTAGAAGGGCAATCCCGTTAATAGTGTCGTATAGTCTTAACCCCCAACCGGAGATAAAGCGCTGCGAGATCAAACTCTCATTAACCCAGATGCGCGCGCAAGGACCTTCGGAGGTCCTGCAACTATAAATTAGAATTTTAACGGCCGTGGCGGAAATTACGCAGTCACATAACAAATTCCTAATCAAGGAGGGGTGCGCGGGGGGACAGTAATTCCGGATCAGGATCCGGATCAGGATGTAGGCAGTAGGATCCTGGAATCAAATTGTAAAACGCATGTCCATTCCGAAACGGGATGGTCAGCATGAAATATGAGTTCAAGACGGCAGGGGGCAGGGGGCAGGGGGCAAGGGGCAGTGGCAAGGGGCTTTGGTCAAGCGTAAAAATGCCCAAAGGATCTAGGACTCGTGAATGTCTTGGCATTGGCAATTTCACACTGAGACCGAAAATCAAGATCAACCAACCCAACTAATATTCAAATGAGGTCGGACCTTCGGGGTTCGAGGGTTCCTAAATTAAGGCAACTGCTGACCAAATGCAACTGGCCACTGCAAGGGGCAATAGGATATAGGATATAGGATACAGAGGACAGAGGACAAGGGCCAAGGGGCAGGGACAGTGGCAAAGGGGCTGCGGCAAGGATAGGGTCAGCGTCTCTAAGTGAGTAACGAGCTCGGAACTCATTACAATGAGAGCAAACGGCGGCAGAGGGCAAGCCAATTTTTTATATCCTTGCGTGTCCTTTTGAGGAAACTGGAAACTGGACAGTCCCAGATCCAGATCCAGATCCAGGCCGAGGGGATGCATATTAAGTACTAGTGCACTTCCTTAGCGGCCAGCAACCCCCTGTTCAAGGATCAACTGGACAATGGTCAGCGCTTGTGTTCTCATTTGCATTTCTCGCGACATTCTTCCCGGCACTTCGCAATGGAAGGAGATGAGAACTTTCCACGGACTTGGTCACTCGGCCCGGCCATTGTTCGGGCTTTTGTTCGGCCCTCTCTCTCTCGGGCTGCCTGTCTCCGTCTCTATCGACTGGGCCGGCCAGTCCATTGTTTTCTTATGTCATGTCCGACAAGAGGACGAGGGCAAGGACTCGGACTTGGTGTCCTGGAAAAGCTTGCAAAAGGCAAACTAGTTCCCGTTCACATTCTTTCCTTCGAAATGTATATTTCTTTTTTTTTTTTGGATTTTGCTATTTTGCGGCAATCAGCTCAGCTGCCCCGCCAAAGTATCCTTCCCGAACCGAGTCCTGGGCCAACTCACTAATTATATGCCTTGATTTGGGCGGGAACGAAAATGTCTCGTTGCGGGTTTCTAATATTTCAATTAATATATTGCAAGGGGAAATTTGCCGAAGGACTAAAGGACCTCACAAATATAGTCCACTGATGCGTGGAAAAAAAATATCTTGTATTAAAAACTAAAATACACAACTCTGTTTTAATTATAATTCTATTTTTTTTAAATAAGACAAAGGAGAAAATCAGATCATGGCGAAGTAAGGAAGAGGCGCTATCGAAGGCCCTTGAAGGACCAAGTCATAAAAGGAGTATATACAAAAGGATACAAATTCTTGAGAAATAAAATAAAAAGGAGGAAAATATTTAGACTTGGGAGAGAGAGACTGCCAGTTAAGCTTTCCATTTAAACAAAAAAAATATATAAAATATTTAAATAAGGAAATCAGGATCCAAAGAAGACAGAGTCGGTCTTGGATAGCTTCCAAGCGAAGGAAAAATATCTATGATATTTCGAATCATAGATAGCTCCAAAGTAATGGAAAAAAATAAATAATACAAATAATATTGTATAATTATATAAAAATGAAGAATATTTTAAAAAGTCCCACACCACATACACTCCAAGGATAACAAGGAGCCCAGCTAAAAATGTTATTAAAAAAATTTAAATAATAAAATAAGAAAAGAAGAGACGAGGCGAGGCGAGGCGTGCCAGTCGAATGCCAAACGGCGACTGACTGAAAGAATTTCATTTTCCTGCCAAGGTGGGGTTCCTAAAAAATCCAAAAAAAAAAAGCCTTCTCTTCAAAATCCAAAAAAAATCAGCTACTAGCTCCACACTAATCTCCGCTTTATTTTTAATAAAAGAAAGTTGCCACCTGATTCTAGACAGATCTGGTAGGTCAAGTCCTCATGGACTTAAATGTCTTTAAAAATTATTGAGCCAAGAAGATAAAAGTTTTAAGGTTAAAGAACCTACAGCCAGTATATCCTTTAATACTTCTTCGAATACTTCTTTTTCGCCATTTGGAACCCTCCATTTGGCAAACTTTTAATTACAAGTTGGTTCTTTTTCAGTTTCGGTTTCGGTTTCGGTTTCGGTTTCGGTTTTTAGACCAGCTGAAAGGTGTGTTGGCAGGACGAGAGCCGCAGGACTCGAGTCGCAGGACACGAAAGGGAAAACGCGATCGAAATGAGGTCAGTGACTGGCATTGCAGGCGCGCCTTAAAACGAGATCGAGATCAAGATGGAAGTGAAATAAAAAAGGAAAAAGGACAAGCTGGCAGGACCCTCGGGCATTGTGCCAAGGCGTAACGGTTTTCGCTGCTTTTGTTTTCGTTAGTGTTTTTTGTTAGCAGTCCTTTGGTCCTTAATTGAAAGTCCAGGACGTGTCCGAAGAACGGACAGGGAAATTAAAGCAGGACAAGTTCTGGTAAAGGATTAGCAGGATCTTCGAGGAACAAAAAAGTGTTCAGAAGGAGAGAATACTACAAGGAATAGATTTTATACTATTGGCTCTCCAAAATCAGGACTCCCATTGGTCCTTTTTCGCTTAAGTTCGACCCTCGTCCAGCTTCCGTAATGGCGTGCAGAAACTGACATTTTCTAACCCAAAAGTGCCCTCCTGCCCCTGGCAACCCTCCTTCGGTTGAAAGTTCAAAGATTCCGTTGCGGGCATTTTTAATTGAAACTGACATCGGTCATTGGGTTGAAAGAGCATCGAATTCAATTAGTTTTTTGGCTTGAAAGTTCAAGAATTTTCACTGGTCATCGGGAGGGCGAAGGTAAGGACTCTTCCCAAACAGGATCTTCGCTCATCTTGTGATCCTTGCTCCCTAGATCCTCCGATTGATTCACCCCGAGAGGTTAAGTCGCTAAACTGGTTTCCCCCTCCCCCTCGGTTCGGCTTGGTCCTGTTCGTCCTGTTGATTTATGGGCTCACCACCCCGTGAACCCTTTTATTCCGCCTTTTTTTTTTGTGTTTTGAGAACGAAAGGTGACAGATCCCCGGGGCGTAAGTAGAGCAGCATCCCCGGCGATGATGATCCTGTAACCTTAAGATCCTGATGATCTTGACCCGGCCACTCGGTTGCGTGTTAAAATCCCTTCGATCGATTGTTTTTGGCTGGTGGAGGTAAAGAAATTGTCCAAAATACCGATCAGCTGCCTCGCCAATTAGTCAAATGGAGAATTCTTTCAAAAATCTTTCCCAGGATGGGAAGAGTTCCAATCAATATTCTCATAGCTTTCAGAGATTCTTAAATGTATTTCTGATTAAAAATAAATCTTAACAATAATCTCCACCTTTGTGGTGATTTTTTTTGGGAAAGCAAGTCACTTGACCGAT
Source organism: Drosophila monieri (assembly GCA_035047585.1). Lineage (NCBI taxonomy): Eukaryota > Metazoa > Arthropoda > Insecta > Diptera > Drosophilidae > Drosophila > Drosophila monieri. The sequence continues at coordinate 99,583 of JAWNPJ010000025.1, forward strand.
CTGGACTGAGGCAGGGCATTTCAACATAATTTGTCTGACAAGTTGGGAGGTGAAACAAGTTTCGGTTTTCCACAATTTCAGCATCATTTGGCGGCCCGTTCTCAGCACCTTATGACCCTTAGTCGAGTGTCGTTTAACTGCGCCCCAGACCAGAAACCCATCCGAAAAAAAATACAAAAAAAGATGTTGAACTCGTAGTATGTTATTTTTTATTGCCGCAAAAGATATGGTGCTGGCACTTAGATGAAAGCTGACCGAACTGACCGCCAACTGGACAGAAATGGTCAAGCAGTTTCCGTTAGCACTCTTTATTTCTCCTTTCCTCGACTCGACTGTACAGAATATATATGTTGGTGGCTATATATGTATGGTAGTACCACTATATGCACCACAAAAAAGTGACGGACCACCTTAATTGCTCGTATCTGTCACAATTTCAACTTTGAGATCTTCTCTCTGTTTTCTTGTCTTTATATGTTTTATTGTCTTTTTTTTTTTTTTTTTTTTTTTTGATGGGGTCTACTAACATGGGAATCTACAAGATTGGGAGTAGCGATTCCAGAAGATACGGGCTTGAGATACTTAAGGTGCTGGCAAGAAATTGAAATTGAGGGGCTTTTTAGGGAATAACTTTACGTTTTTAGTTTATATTTGATCTTAAAAAATATCAAGAAATATATTATAATTTTTTAGTTAATTTTTTAAGCTTTTAATAATATTTTAGAGAGGCTAACAATCCGTTTTATGAATCTGTAAGCTGGTAATCATAGATATAAGACTAAAAAAAACTTTACTTAATACTTACTAATATTAATTATTAATATTTTATTTTTTAGCCTATAATTCCAGCTTCCTGGAATACATTTTTGTTTATTTCTTGTTTTAGTTTCAGTTTCAGTTTCAGAGAAGAGGAAAGTCCGACTAAAACCCGGCAGTGATTTTGATCGCATTTCCAGGCAATTGATATGCGCTTACTTCCTCCTAAACGGATGCATTTTATCCATCAGATACACTCTCACACACACACTCACACCATGGAGTTGCTGTTAATTACAAGATGCCGCATTGCATTAACAGAAATCAAACATGCAACGCAGCCAAGCAGGCAGATGGACGGATGGATGGATGGATGGATGGATGAAGGAGCCAAATAGTTGCAACATTTTCAATTATGAAATGCTTCTTTTTTGTTTCGAACACAACTTTTCATTGGTCTGTGAGCAGAGGCAGTGCCCGCCCGCCTCAGGTCCCTCGGCACTCTTAACCGATTATATAAAGCTCGCCTCTTGGCGTAAATCATAAAAAAGCGGCGAATGTATCTTGCAGATACGAAAATTGCATCGCAGCTCAGCGCGTGCCGCCAGTTAAAAACGAAAACGAACAGAAACAACAAAAATATGAATATGAGGAAAGCTGAATTGGACCCTAGACGAAGCTTGGATGCTCTTCTTTTAATAATATTTTCATTTAAGATGATATTTTGATGTATTTAAGAGTTTTAAAATAAATCTACATGATTTTTGTATCATGTTTTAGCTCTACAGTCCTAAAGAGATAGTTTTTTTTTCAGAAATTAGCAGACAAACGGACAGACGGACAAAGGAACTACCATTACCAAGGACTTTATTCTCTATAGCTCTAGTGAGCTCTACATCTTTTACGAAAAACAAACAAAACCTTTCCTCAAAAAGTGTATTTGAAAAACCCAAGTTAGCTCACTGAAGATTTTTTTGAACATTTTTTAATCGAAGGTGTTGCTTTTTTGTTTTTGTCTGGTGGGCGGTGGCAGTGGATGGTGGGTGGTGGGAGGTGGTGTCTGCTGGGCCGATTGTTGTTTTTGTTAATTGCACGGCAGCCGCATCAGTGGCAGAAACAGAAAAGCACCAAGGCAGCATTCAGCTTTTGTTTCTGGTTGCGCATGCGCCACAAATTTGTTGCATTTACGCGAGATATTTATTATGATTTCGTTTTCTTTTTGTTTCTCTTCTTGTGTTTTTTTTCGCCTTGCACTGTTTGTTTTATGAAGACGGCAAATGGAAGTTGAGGAGGAAGATTGCATGATGCAGCTCCAAATAGTTTTGCGGTGCAGTCTTTCAGTTGCCTCATATCCAAAAATTAAGCAGCAAAAATTAACGTTGACTTTACGCTGGCTACTCAGCAGACAAAGTTTCTTTGAGATTTTTAGTTTCGAAACGATTCAAGAACTGCTTGTCTCTCAGACTTTGAAGCACAATCGATCCACAAATCGTTTGAGGTACTCCGCTTGAGAATCGGATCAGAATTGGCTGAGATATAGCTATGGCATGGGGCCAAGTATGAAAATCCAGGATTTGACAGGGGTATCCCCACAAAATTTGGAAAAAAGGTGAAAAAATATTTTGTATCCAGATTTTGATGCAGATTTATGGGGAATCGATCTACAAATCGTTTGAGGTACTCCGCTTGAGAATCAGATCAAAATTGGCTGAGATATAGCTATGGCATGGGGCCAAGTATGAAAATCCAGGATTTGACAGGGGTATCCTCACAAAATTTTGAAAAAAATGTCAAAAATATTTGATGTCCAGATTTTGATGCAGATTTGTGGGGAATCGATCTACAAATCGTTTGAGGTACTCCGCTTGAGAATCGGATCAGAATTGGCTGAGATATAGCTATGGCATGGGGCCAAGTATGAAAATCCAGGATTTGACAGGGGTATCCCCACAAAATTTTGAAAAAAATGTCAAAAATATTTGATGTCCAGATTTTGATGCAGATTTGTGGGGAATCGATCTACAAATCGTTTGAGGTACTCCGCTTGAGAATCGGATCAGAATTGGCTGAGATATAGCTATGGCATGGGGCCAAGTATGAAAATCCAGGATTTGACAGGGGTATCCCCACAAAATTTTGAAAAAAAGTGAACAAATATTTTTTATCAAGATTTTGATGCAGATTTGCGGGGAATCGATCCACAAATCGTTTGAGGTACTCCGCTTGAGAATCGGATCAAAATTGGCAGAGATATAGCTATGGCATGGGGCCAAGTATGAAAATCCGGGATTTGACAGGGGTATCCCCACAAAATTTTTAAAAAAATGTCAAAAATATTTTGTGTCCAGATTTTGATGCAGATTTGTGGGGAATCGATCCACAAATCGTTTGAGGTACTTCGCTTGAGAATCGGATCAGAATTGGCTGAGATATAGCTATGGCATGGGGCCAAGATGAAAATCCAGGATTTGACAGGGGTATCCCCACAAAATGTTGAAAAAAGCTGAAAAAATATTCGGTATCCAGATTTTGATGCAGATTTGTGGAGAATCGATCTACGAATCGTTTGAGGTACTGCGCTTGAGAATCGGATCAAAAGTGGCAGAGATATAGCTATGGCATGGGGCCAAGTATGAAAATCCAGGATTTGACAGGGGTATCCCCACAAAATTTTGAAAAAAAGTGAAAAAATATTTTGTGTCCAGGTTTTGATGCAGATTTGTGGGGAATCGATCCACGAATCGTTTAAGGTACTCCGCTTGAGAATCGGATCAGAATTGGCTGAGATATAGCTATGGCATGGGGCCAAGTATGAAAATCCAGGATTTGACAGGGGTATCCCCACAAAATTTAGAAAAAAAGTGAAAAAATATTTTGTATCCAGATTTTGATGCAGATTTGTGGAGAATCGATCTACGAATCGTTTGAGGTACTCCGCTTGAGAATCGGATCAAAAGTGGCTGAGATATAGCTATGGCATGGGGCCAAGTATGAAAATCCAGGATTTGACAGGGGTATCCCCACAAAATTTGGAAAAAAAGTGAAAAATATTTTGTATCCAGATTTTGAAGCAGATTTGTGGGGAATCGGATCAAAATTGTCTGAGATATAGCTATGACATGAAATAAATGGCTGAAATAAATAAGTTTTCCTGCTAAGGTGGGGTTTGGAAAGCGCAAAAACTTTCTCGATTCAGGATTAGAAAAGGTCATAATATTTATTAGAGGACTTTGCGTATTTTTTAGTACAAATGTTACTTGCCACACTAATGGGGAGTTAAAGTAGTACGAAGATTAAACAAGTTTTAAGCAAAATGTCTTTATCTTTTCAATAAAAATTGCCTATATAATTTTGAACTAACTACCTTCCTCCCAATTCCACTTTTTCGATTGTGAGTCACAAAGGCCTAGCTTCCCATGAAACCGCAATTAGTCACCGTCTCCGGAGCATCGAAATCACTTTGGAGATCACTTGACAAGGCCAACAGAAAAATAAAAAGCAGCAAAAACATCTAATTTTTAGTCTCTTTGTTGTTGTTAGTGCTGTTTTTGTTTTGCACTTTTTGCAAAAAAAAAAAACAAAAAATAAAAGTTCCCAAAGGTATTCTCTTACCGGGTAAGATCTGCTATCGCATGTCTGGAATCACTTTCGATGGTGCTATCTGGATGTCTTGATTTCTGGACGTTTTTAAAAAGCCATCCGCACGCGCACCACCTCACGTGTATGGAACACTTGCACGGATGGACGAGCTGATGGCCAGATGATGGCTGATGGCTCCCCCCGAATGGATACACACCAGGTTGGCGCTCCGGTTGCCGTTCGAGGGACCGACCGGCCACATCACAGACCCGCACCAGACAGTCGCCCAGTGACATTGGAGCAGGGCTATGGAGTGTCATGGACTCTTACGTCAGGAGGCTGGCCAGGCGTTTCATCACAAAACTTGCACGGGACTCATTAAAGCCCAATCAGCTTAATTGTTTTTTTTTTTTAGAGGGTATAGGGTAGGTATAGGGGTTTTAGAATTAAAATGATTAATATTTTAAAAGGGGATACTAATTGTGGTAGGACACATAAGATGAAGTATAACTACTTTTATTATTAATAATAAATTCTTAAATTATTAATTTAATTATTATTATAATAAATATTATAATAATGTAATATTTTTTATCAAAAAACACTAATGGGTACTACAATGCTCCACCTCTTAAACCTCAAACATTATTTATGCTGATCTCTGTGTAATTTCATATATTTATTCAATTTGCTGGTGGAAGAGAAGAGAAAGCTGGCAGGAAAGAAATTAAAGATTCTTACACAGACATCTTTGGATCACGTGGCTTTATCGTTTACCGTTAAGTGTAAACATCGAAGAAGCAGCATTTCTCACTTCTCCGATCGATAACCGATTGACCGTTTGGATGGATTTCCATGGAGTTCCATGGATTTCCTGCTTCTCGCATTAAAAGTCTTGGGGCGTTCCGGCTGGAGTACTGGATACATACTCCTCTCCACCAGCACACCCAGCCCCCCTCTTCCCTGGCTTCAGATCAGATCGAGTGGGGCTATCTTTTTGTGTTTTTTTCTTCCAGTCTTTTTTTTTCGACGGTCACGTCCCCTACATAAATATCCATAAAAAGTAATGCTCACATCCGTCCGGATGAAATGCGTTCGTGTTTGGAGCAGAAAAGTGAGGGGGAGAGGTGTCAAGGGGGGGCGTAGATTGATAGTACACTTGGAGAAAAAAACTAATACAAATTGTTCCATTATAACTATTCTACAAGCCAAAAAGTCCTTAGACCCCATGTGCCTGACACCTTTCTCTCAGTGCCAAAGAGTAGTTGGAATCTCGCAATATTACTTTCATTTATTCTCAAGCCTTCTCGGCCAGAGCCGCGAGAGTCTATCATAAATCATAAGCGATAAGATAAGGTCCATAAAAATAAGTCAAAACCTTCACACGATCGGAGCTGAAATCAAACAGAGCTGGGAGATATAGACACTGGGGCATACCTGAGATCTCCATCCCGAACATCCAGGGCATCCGAGAGGCCCGAGTTCGATCAACAAGGTTTATCATCTGGCCAGGAATCGGGGCAAACAAACGGGTATATATACTCATCTCTGATGTGAAGGAGAGTGTTTTGATTTTTTGGGTTTCTCCTCTTTTATTGAGGTTCAGTTGGTTAAATATTTGCCCGGCTTATCGAACACCCACGACCCGGAACCCCAAAGGGATACGCTGACAGATCTCTCTCACACTGGGGGTGGACTTTATAGTGTAGTTCTATTTTTCTATTTTTTTTCACCCCATAACCCCCAATAAAGTCTCACTCGTAGAGCAGACCTTCTGTCTGGTTAACAATTCAATTGTAAAACTAAGAAACATCGATCATCCGGAGGCTCTGGCTAATTAGCCAGCCTGCAAGGTTGCCCCACGGCTGCCTTGAACGCAATTCTGAATTCCAAAAAGCGCCAACAAAACTCAGCTGCTGCTGCCATCTTGGCCATCCAAGTTGGCATAAAAATATACAAAAATAACAAGAATTAATAATGAAATAAAATAGGAACCTTGGACGGTTGGCGAATCAACACCCAATAAACTGTCAAGGCCCCCAATGTCGTGCTGGGCAGAGCCACATCCTCCCGGCCAATTACATTCTGCCAGCCAGTTCTTAGCTGTAATTCAATTAGCCAATTATCAAGGCTTTGATTTGGCTCTAAATTGGCTCTTAAAGTCGTTAAAGCTAATACACTTTAGTCTTGGAGTTTTTAAAAGAAATCGAAGCCCCAGAACGTGGCTAGTACTGGGTTCTCCAAGTAGTTTTTTGAAATAAATTTACTAATTTGGTAGTTTTTGTATAGAATTCTTCCACTTACCTCATAAATATTATTTAAAATAGTCTATTAATGTTTTTTATGCATTCAACTTTGTTCATACATTTTTTTTTATATTTTATGTTCAACAAAAAAAATATTATTTATACTTTTTCTTATAGAACTTTCCTACTTTAGTTTCAAAATTAATTTATAAAAAGTGTCATGTTGATAATTTTAAATAAAAACCCTTTAAAACTTGCCTTTAACATCTTAATCTTTTAAATAATTAACTCATAGTTTTAGTAACAAAATTTTAAATATTTTTTAAGTGTGTTTTTTGTCCCAAAATCTGTTTACCATTTTCCTTAACTATTCCAAGCCCTTAAAACTTATATCTTTGTTTGTAGATTTTTTTTAACAACACTGTTCTAAATAATTTCTTAGGAATTATTTTTTTAATTATTGAAAGAAACGCCGCACATGTTAAGGCATAAAAATGGCCAGGTGGAAGGCGTCAAGGTGGCTAAGAAAAAAAATCAATGTTGCAGTTATTAGAGCGCTCGTTTAAAAAATAAAAACGAGTCATTGCTAAATTATTCAGGTATTCAGTTATTCATGTAAACAATACAAGTATCTACCTATATGCAGAACGGGTGTGGATAAATGGACAAATGGATAGATGGACAAATGGCCAATGGTGTGGGCCAACAAACTCATTTAACCCACAAGTGCTGGCCAATGTCTTTCTGCTTAATTATGGAAAATGATCATGACGGAGAGAATTTCCTGTCCAGCTTGGAGTGTGTGTGCCTTTTCCCTTCCAAAACCAAAACCAAAAAAAAGAAAAACCCAAGCCCCCATTTCTTTTATTTTCTTTGATAATTTCTCCGACAATCCAAACGAATTCAATCTTTTATAGTTGGGCCCGCGAGGCCCGGAGCTCCATGGGCTCTCGACTGCATTGATCTGCTCCCAGAATTTTAAGTACTAGTTGGCTCAAATGGCCGGCCATCTACTCTCTGAGCCAAAAACTCTTGTGGGCTTCTTAAGGATTTTCATAGATCCTCTAGAGACGTGATTGCACTTCTAATTTCGATTAAAAGTTCAATTGATTGAAACGATGCGGAGGAGGGAGACTTGGCTATCCTAGATGGAGATTATCATCACTTAAAGCCCAAGACCATTAAATCTCCTTGGTTTTATGTTTAGACTTTATTGTCCTTGGCTTCGATTACGACTTGGTCTCGGATCGTTAAACCACTCAGAGGCCCACAGAGCCGGAGATCTCGGTCCCTCCCGGAGAAGTCCATTAAACCAAAAAGGTAGCCACCGAACGTGTCAGACATAAATGCCGAGCGAGCTCTCCTCCAGGCCGAGCATCATTCATCCGGAGACGGAGACTCTGATTCTGGCTCTGGATCGGGCATTTCCTCGGCCGGAGTTCCATTTGGACTTGGACTCGGCTGGTTATGTTGCTGGAATACTAATTTATGATACACTTAAAAAAATATGTTCTTGCAAAAAATATAAAAGATGGGTTTTCTTCTTTCATTTCTTGGACATATATAGGAAACTCTCTATAGTCTGTAGAACATGGTCTATGGAATATTTGAAAGCACTTCCATAATATTTCTTTCAGTGCATTGCGAAGGCAAAAATCCCAGAAGAAGAGGAGCTGCCATTAAATTGGTACTTGATGGGGATGCGATGTGGCTGCTCATGCTGATGTTGCTCGAATGGATGGATTGGTTGGCCTGGGATGTGGGATGGGATGGGATGGGATGGTATGGGATGGAATGTATCTCTATCTGCAGCACTTGGTTTTGCCATTTTTTTTTTGAGGTCGTCATGGTATGGCGTGTCTCTCGCACATTTAATGGCTTTCCAAGGCATCGCGATGCATACTAATCGGGGCTTGGATGAACGGATCATCATGATGATGATGATGATCTGGGCATCCGATGATCATGATGCGTTAGTTAAGTTAGGTAAGTGAACGCATCTGTAAAAGTATCTGTATCTTGATATATGTATCTGTACTTGTGTCCGCCCACGCAGTAGCCTGTGTCTGTCTCCGTGGGAATCGTTTAAAAAAAGACACACACACACAATTTTCGGTCGAAAATGTGTATTTTATGTGGAGAACGTGAGGATGCCTTCCCCGGGATGTCAACTGTTTCAGCTTCTGTACCTTTTGATGTATTTTCGAGTCGAGTTTTTTGTGGAGCTGGCTGGGCCAATTGGCTGGGCTGGCTTATTTATATGCCGGCCGGATCATCATCAATGGCCCTCGCAATGCCCACAATCTCGGCTCGGACTTGGCCAACTCCGGACTATGCACTGGGGAAAATAATTCCACTGTTGTGTAATTATTTACAGACAATCATAGACTATTATGAGACTAAAAAAGTGTGTGATAAGTCTAGAAACCTTGGCTCCCAAAAACTATATTATTTTGGAGAAGTGTAACCCTCAGGTGACATAATCCATGGAGGCAGCAGCCCAGCCGATAATCCCGCAGTGCTGCAGACAGAGACGCACTTGAACCGTCTTGGCCAGGCCGAGACAGCAAGCCATCAAGCCAACAACACATCCTGAAAGAGGTCAAGTGATTGCCCAATGCTGTGTTTGTTTCTTGTTTCTTTTTTTATCTGAATCTCATTGTGTTTTCCCATCAGGTGCCATGCCACCAGACTAGTGGCAGTGGGCTTGCTTTTTGGCCAGGTTGAAATATGATACGCATTGTGTATGCATGATCACAAAAATCCAAGACGAGCCAACTACTCCCAGCCACATCATCGCCCCGACGAGGATGATCCCGAGAAAGTACTGGGAACGTGGTGATCGGTTACAGTCTGCATCCCGTACATCCCTGCATCTCATCCTGGACGGCATCCTGAGGAAGTCAGGTGCCTAATTGTTTCCGTTCTTTATTGATTTCTTCTCCCTCTCGTTTTTTTGTTATTCCATTGTGTGGTTAATTTTTGTCACCTGATCTCACCTGATAAGTTTCCTTACTTGGGAATCGTTGTGCTGTGCGTAGGGTTTCCCTTTCAGCTCTTAATTTTCTGATTTTTTTCCTATACATATGGGGGGTATAGGAAGGTTTTTTATTGTTTGAGTCGAGAGTGTGGGATCTGGCTGATTACAGGAGGGATTCTGAGGAAAGTTGGGGAATTATGGCTTCAAAATGTTTAAAGGTCAATTTCAAGGATGCTTAAACTTGGTTTTGGGTTTCTAAAGGGGTTTTATTAATTAAAAATATTTTCATTAAGCCCTAGCTAAAGCTAAAAATTTATTACTATTTAAAATTAATATATTTTTTACCTTAAAGCACCTAAAAGTACCTAAAAATACCATTCTTAAGGGCCTACAATTTTTAAAATTAAACTGAAATCTGAAGCTTTTAAATAAAATTAAAATTCCAAGTCGAGTGCAGGCCCAATGGGAGCAGCGATGATGATATGTATCTTTTGGAGTCACAATTGGAGCACAACAGCCCACTGATAAAAGTGGGTGGTGGATGGATGGGTGGTTGGCTGGTTAGCTGGTGGTTGTGCCACTAGTGCCACACGAGGTAGACGCAATGCCAGCCAAATGCTCTGAATGCTAATTAAATCAACGCTTACTTCCAGCACTTAATGGGGCTCGTTTGTGTGTCTCTTCGACTAATTTGCATAAAATTAACTTAATAATCAGTGGAGACCGAATTGCAGGGCCAGAGCCGCCAACAGCTGGGCGGCAGGCAGCGTGGGAAATTCGTAGATTAAATTTATTTTCAATTATTTTATCAAGAAGTGAGTGAGAGCAACGCTTTGCGGCTGCGGTTTTTTTTTTTTTTATTACATGACATATTTGTTTGTTTCTCTTTATTTATTTTTTTTTTTTGTTTATCAACAAACTCAACACGCTCCGCTTCTTGTCACTTTTTGTCACATAATGTGGCTCAGCAATTAAACGAAACGGCCTTAAACGTTCATCAAGAAATTAAGCCAGTTCACATCGCCACTTTGCATACCAATTGCTCCGATTTTTCTCACTCCCCAAAAACCGGGAAAAATACAATCTTTAATTCGAAATAGAGCCAGATCGAGATCGAGAGTGAGAAGGGTTTTCAAGTCAAACTCCTCCTAGAGAACACATATTTTCAAAGGTCTGCAGAAGCGACTCTACAAATTAAATAATAATTATAAAATGCCTTAAATGAAAGTGTTATTTATTTATAGTTTTCAGACCACCTACCAGAACTACTACCAGACCCTCTACTGGAACCTCCAACAGAAATAAAAATCCCAAAACCCACAGCATGTTGGATTTCGTGGTAGGCCATAATTTTTAATGATTTTTGGCGCGGATTTTGTCTCTTGATCATGTGGATCGTAAAAAGGATAAAAAAGACCGCAAATGTGAGGTCACAGGTACACAAGTAAGGGTTAGAAGGTCACAACCGGGTGGCCAAATAATCCCAGATCCCAAATCTCAGATGTCGGAACTATTTCTTTGGAGATGCCCTGTTATCGCCCTGATTTCTTCGGCAAATATTAAATATCTTGTGTTGAGCTTTAACGCCGTTTTTTACCCGGTATATGTTTTTCTGTTTGTTTTTTGTTTTTGTCGGCTTTTTGATGTTTTCTTCAGTTTTTTTTTTATCTCTGTGTGGATGCTCCACATATGTCATAATGATGAAATTATCATCTTTATGATCTTTTCGAAAGACCGGAACTTGACGCATGCCACTTGCCGATAGTACGATTTAGTCATTTCCTTAGTGGGTTTTATGGGTTGGCTAATATTTTAATATTTTTCATCATTTTTAGGGCCTATATTAGGTATAAACTTAACCTATAAAATGTAACAATAAATATATTACTCAAAACACACCCCAGAAAAAGAAATTAAATATCAATAATAATTATAAAATATAAAAAAACTGTTTTAAAAACCATAATAATATATTTTTTTAAATCTTAAAAAGTATCTTTCTAAATGAGCCTATAGGGCTGTCGAGAAACCCTGAAACTCAACCCTAGATAGAATCGCATGAAAGTATCAAGGGCTTTAACAAAAAAAAAAAATTAAAAAAGCCTTAATTTAACAATTTAAATTGTATGGCCTATTGTATGGGTCTTGCTTTGGGTTTCTTCCACGTGTCTATATTAAATCCACGCCAATCCGATCCAATGGAATCGATTCCGATTCCGATTCCAAAATCAAAATCTCAACCCCAAGAGCTGTCTCTCTCATCAATATTCAACGCATTACAATTGCAATAAGTTCCAGCAGGCACTCCAGCCATGGCACTTACTTGATCCCCTCGGATCGGAGACTCTATATATATATATATATGCCTATATACGATTGCGATCAAATCAGCGACGATCAGTTGCGGATTTTTATGCTGATTTTGACCCACTTGACTCCGGGGTCCGGACCGATTGTAGTCCAAATGAATTGCGTTCGAGCGTTGTTTGTTTATTTACTTTGTCGATCCGATCGGTGGTCTTCACGGCGACTATATATATAGTACATAGTGCCAGGTATATACTGGAAGTATTTCCAACTTCTTGGGATGACTATGGGGCGGTTTCCTTTGAGGACTTAAAGGCAAAGGTGACTCGGCTAGTGCCTTAATGAAATAAATTCTTAAATGTTCTATTAAATAAATATTTAAATAATTGTTATATAAAGTCGGGAGCTGTCACTCCAGGTAACAATGGCAATAGATAAATAAAAGTAAAATTTTAAATTAAAATGAGGCAATGGAACAGGAAAAACTGATTGCAAGTTCCAACAATTTGAAAAAAATAAAAAATAATAATAGATTTTTAATAGTTAAAAAAAAATAAAAATAAAATAAGGGAAGAAGGAACCAACCAGGAGTGGAGAGGAACCACCGTCCAAGAGAGTCCACCGGATAATAAAATATAAAAAAATAAATAAAAATAAAATTTAAGATTAAAATGAGGCAATGGAACAGGAAAAACTGATTGCAAGTTCCAACTATTTGAAAAATTAAAAATAATAATAATAATGATAGATTTTTTATAGATTTTCAATAGTTAAAAAAAATAAAAATAAAATAAGGGAAGAAGGAACCAGCCAGGAGTGGAGAGGAACCACCGTCCAAGAGAGTCCACCGGATAATAAAATAAAAAAAATAAAATAAATCAGCTGGGCAGGAGCTGTGATAGGAGGATTAATTTGCAGGACAAGTGCAAGAAAATAAATAATTAAAAAATTTAAAATAAAAATAATAAAATAAGAAAATAAGAGACGAGACGAGCTGGACGAATGCCGAGCATCGAATGACTGAAATAAGTTGCTTTTCCAGCCAAGGTGGGGCTTCCAAAAATCCAAGGCCTACTTCGCCGTAAAGCCTACTAAGGCCTACAGAAAAGCCTACTAATTATCGATAAATATTTGGGGCCTGTGGCAACTTGGCTAGTTTTCAAAAAAAAAGCTAGGATAATGGCAGGATACCAAAGAAATCAACGAAGAAGATTTCAATCTTCTGGAAGAGTGTCTTCGGTTAAAAGGCAACTAAATCTTGCAACTAAATAGCTTCCGTTCCAAATGGAAATCGAATAGTGGAGGGGGAGGACTGGATGTGGAAGCCTTGTTCCGAGAGATTCCCAAGGATGAGTCCACTTCCTGTTTAATCACCAGCGGCCTGACCTTCGAGGGCGCAGATAACCGCAGGAAGAGCTAAGAGCAAATAAATGTCACAACAGAAGCCGGGGGCAGGGGGAGAGACTACCTGGGACAAGCACGAGACTCATTAGGTAATCATTAGTCTTCGAGTTCTTCCGACTTCCAAATTCCGGATTGTGTTTTGGTTTAGCATTTCCGCTTCGGGGCACAAGCCACGGCCGATAATCGAAAATTTGTGGCAGACTAAATGAAACAAAGAATTGTTAAGGGCCAGACTTATCTGCCACTCGGAGTGGCAGTGGCACTCTGTGGCGGAGGCCCACAGACGGACAAAAATTATGTATTCAATGGGGCAATTAAGGCGAACCCGAGGAGGAGAATCTCTCCGCCGATTGTCCCGCGCCGGGTCGCCCCACGGAAGATTTCAAGAAGAAATCAAGCCACCGCCGATCCGAACTGACAATGCCGAGGCATGGCAAAGCATTTTAATATAGAAATTTTCTTGCGGCCATTATTTTAGGCCAACGGCCTACAACGGCCCCGGCCAGTCGCAGACCAAGTCAGCAGCATACACTGAAAAAAGCAAAGGACTTAATAAGAAATAGAAGAGAGGTAGTACTTGCCATAAAAGAGTGTTGCTCCAAAGGGGTTTCTGTTTGAATAACTACTTTAAAAATTCCTTAAAAATGTATAAATAAATGTTGTTGTATAAACAAAGAACTCCTTATTTTCATTGAAAACTATAGTGATGAGTAAGCTCTTAAATATTTCTGTCAGTGCACCAGACCCCAGATCTCAAGACCCAGACAACCAAGACACCCAGCAACATCCAAAGCCATTGAACAGCCATCGACGTCGCTCCATAGAAGGGTCTATGGATGGGCTCTCTCATTGCCCCCGCCCTCAAAAGACCCCCCGACTCCACCCCCTGCCCCCTTCTACCAATTTTGGATGTGGCTTTGGTCGAAAAGAAAGTCGCCTGGCCATTTGGCTGCGGCTTCCATTGGAAGATTGGCGCAGCAGCAGCAGTTGGATGCAGTTTGGCCGTCGAAAGACATCGGCCCATCGGCACATCGACAAAAGAAAAACACACCATGAATCTTTAATGAAGAATCACCAGTTGCCAGTTACCAGATACCAGTTACCAGTTACCAGATACCAGATACCAGTTGCCAACCAGTTACCAAGTTAACCCAAGTTGGGCCAACAAACGAACAAACCAATCACCAGAGTCGCCACCTCCAATCGCCATCATTTTCTTTTATTGAAGCCCCAAGATTCTCCTACTTTTTTTATTATTCGACTATTTAAATACCCCTTAAATGGATTAGAATTGGATTAGAATCGAATTAGATAAGCTTAGAAATGGGAAGAGTTGGAACTTAAAGCTTTAAATTAAAGGTTTTTTGAGATACTATTTTTATGATTTATTTATGTCTAAAGCTTTTACTTTTTTTTAACTAAGACTCTAATCAATATTCTATTAAAAATAAATCTTAACTTGGAGTTAAGTAAAGTTAAAGTTGAAAAGTTTAAAGTTTAAAGATGAAGTCTTAAATGAAGTCTTAAACTATTTCCTTGACGATCTCCTTGAAAAACACTTTCTTTTTCCCTAAAAAATGACAAATATTCAAAATAAAAATTTTAAGAAGTAATCCCTAGTTCGTAACCCTCTCGAAAGCTATATTTTGGATGTGATTTTGTATTTGGCGCGGAATTCGCCGAAGAGTCGCAGAAGAAAAGCATCGCACCTTGGACATGAGGCCACTCGGACATGAGACATCAGACATCGGCATCGTGCCCAATCCAAGCCAACCCAAAACCAAACCAAAACCCAAACCAAATCCAAAGGCATATCCAAAAAACCGAAGCCCAATCCAAGTCCGAGCCAAACAAAACCAAAAACCAAATGAATGGCAGCCACAATCGAATATGTTTCGGCCGCTGATGCCCCGACGACGTCGTGCACCCATCGCAATTTTAATGTATTTGGAAATCGTGCCCAGTTATGTTGTCTATAACCCCCCCTCGATGAAGCTATCTCTCTCTTAAAGGGGGTTTTTTTTAGGAGGGGGTGCCAGATGTACAAAGTTTAAGAAAACCAGAATGGAAAGCTTAACCCAAAGAAAGCGAATGGAGAATACCCTTTTTTAGATAATTAGTAGAAAAAATTAATAAGTAATATAATAGATGATATATAGAATAGAATATATATAAGATTTTAAGAAATAAGATCAAAGATATATATCTATGACTTGCCTGAAAATCCAACTTATACCATCTATTAGAATCTGTTTCAAAAAATATCTTTTCAAACTACAAGCCTTGGAAAAAAGACTGCAAACCTCTTAAAAATGTATGGGACTTGTAACTCCCCTATAGGGTATATAAAGAATATATATATATATATATATATATATATATATATATGTTTATGAGAATGAAAAGAAATTTATGTACAAACTATGCATTATTAAAAAATGATGTGTACATGCGGTGCGTGGCTCGTTTGAGATTTGTTTAATAATCAAAATTCATTATGCGAGTTGGGTGTCGGTATCGGTATCGGTGAAATTAAGCAGCCATAGATACAATGTATATATCTATAAACAAATACAGATACAGTATAATCGGAGGAGATGGTCAACGAACTGCCAAAGGCGGATCGAGAAAGTTTCACAAGAGGCACGATTCTGACCCAAAAAAGGTCCCAAGAATTAATAGTTTCTAGATATGAATTATTATTATTGTTAAAAACTAACTCTTAATCGTGAATGTGATTATGGAGCGTCCTGTAATGGGATATGCTGATTGTAAAGCTTCCTGGCCAGTTGGACAAAGGAAAAAATAAAAGGAGCATGTCCACTCGACCATTACAACGCCCCAGTCCAGTTTCCAGTCGGACTTCCGATTCTCGAGTTACCTCAAATGTCCCTGAAACGTGATCGATTTGAAAGAAGAATAAAAAGGGATCGGCGGCGAAAGTTTAACTGCCGCCTTCCACTTGATTAGGCCAGTTTAGGCCAAAGCAGCCAGGCTGACGACGATGACCTCCAGGAGCGCTGGACAGGCGGGGTTGTAACCCGATCCCAGTCAATGATCCGCTGGATCTCCCGTTTTCCTTTCGGTTTCAGCCAAGCCAAGCCAAGCCAACAATACAAAAAAAAAACATTGTCGAGCGCGTTTTGTGGCGCAGTGACAGGTGCACCACCACCACCACCGAGCGACACCACCAGCAGTGCCACCGCCACAGCCTGATGATGATGCAAGGATGCACCTTTGTGCAACTGCAGGGGTTGGCTGCTACTGCCGCTACACTTTGGGAAATATTTTAAATAAAGAGAATAAAGGGGAGTAGCAGATGCCAGAAGTAAGCCACTTTGAGGCCCAGTGTAGGTCCTGCCAGGATGCAAAGCGTGTGTCCTGGCCAGAAACTGAGAAAGAGGCCGAA
This sequence comes from Drosophila monieri, assembly GCA_035047585.1. Taxonomy (NCBI): domain Eukaryota; kingdom Metazoa; phylum Arthropoda; class Insecta; order Diptera; family Drosophilidae; genus Drosophila; species Drosophila monieri. The sequence goes on from JAWNPJ010000025.1 coordinate 116,264, forward strand.
ACGAAACGGAGAAGAAAAAATGGTATGGGCTGTCAGGACTGGTTTGGGACATAGGACAGCGCAAGGAAGCTGCTGAGCGACAACACTGTCCACGTTCATTCAACTGCTGTCGAGGAATATGCCTATATCCTGGCAGCGACAGGACACAACACCTGACCCGCCGCCAGTTGGGCAGTCGCTCGCTCACGCCAGGCCGCAGGATCAATGCTCGACGATGCCAGTTTGTTGAACCATAAACTGTATCATCCCTTCGGTCTTCAGCTGCCACTTGGCGAGGGCCGCCCGAGCAGGTTCATCAGCTTGGCCAACAATTCCGGCTAAAATGGGAATTAGAGTCGAGGGAATAATGGCTCTAGCAACGGTTAATGCGAGGGGCCCGCGATCGTTCACATTTGACCCAAGGATTCTGCAGGACATTCCCCTTTTCTTTCTCCCCCACCTGGAGAAAGGTGTGCCTGCTCTCATAACTCATCACATCATAGATCATGGCTGTGTCAACAAGGTAATCAGTTCAAATACAAGATACAGATACAACTGCCGATAAAGATACAACTGCGAGATACATTTGCATTCGAATGTGCAGCCGTCCGTCATACACAACATAGTATCTGTATCTGTGTCTGTATCTGTATCTGCCAACTGTCACTTCCACATCTCAACTTCCTATATTTTCCGTTTATTTTTCTCCCTTTTTTTTAGGGTGGCACTGCATTTGAGGTTGTGTCAATATTTTCATTGGCTTTGGCCTGGCCTGGCCTGGTCTGGTCTGGTGATAAAAAAAAGGAGAAAAAAGGAGGAAAAACTGTAGGAGATATCAACGAAATCCAAATCCAAATCGAACTGCAGATGCATTTTGCGCGCACGCTCCGCTGTTTGCCTTGCCACGGGGGTGGACGGGGGAGGTGGACAGAGTACAGCCAAAAAAAAAAACAAACCATTCTTAAAAAAATAAACAAAATTGTAGGACTTGAAAAAAATATAATCATCTGATTACTTCAAATAAGCTAGTTAAAGGTTATCTTGAAATAATCATACTCGGTACTTTTGGATAAAAACGGTCTAAAAACTTAAATTTTATAAGAAAAAATTATGAAATCTTTATACTTTTAAATAGTTTGTCTTTTTCTAGAAAAAGAAATACATTTTAGAAGAACCTATTCGAAAGCTTTAGAACTTGTTATAACTAGTTATAGATTATCTTAAGTATAATGTTAAATAAATCATAAAATTTAAGATGGAAAATAATCATACCCGGTACTTTTGGATAGAAAAGGTCTAAAAACTTAAATTTTATAAGAAAAAATGATGAAATCTTTATACTTTTAAATAGTTTGTCTTTTTCTAGAAGAAGAAATACATTTTAGAAGAACCTATTCGAAAGTTTTATAACTTTTTAACTAGTTATAGATTATCTTAAGTATAATGATAAATATTTCATAAAATTTAAGATGGAAAATAATCATACCCGATACTTTTGGAAAGAAGTCTAAAAATCTTTATACCTTAAGTCTTTTCTATAAAACTTTTTCTATATAACTTTATGTAACTCTATACAACTTCATTAATATTTTATTGAATAAAATTAATAAAAATACCCTCTATAAAAACTTTTCTTTCTGTGTATTAAAAGATAGTTGCCATGACTATCAGGCGATTATTGGGTTGGCCCGATCCCCGGCAATCTGGATGGGAACTGAGGTGAAAAAAGGATATGGAATTGAACTGGAAGGGTAGTTCGGGGCTGCAGGACCTCGGACTATATTTGAATCCCTGGCAAACCGTTAGGATCAACATTGGGGGAGCGCCAGAGATACAGCGGCTAATGTAAATGAGCAGCTGAAAACTGAAAGGACACGAAGGATATGATAGCAAGGATACCGTGAAATTGCGGGTTGTGGGTAAAGGCAAGGTGTGGCCCAACACTGAGTGGGCGAGCGGGGAGAAAACTAAACAACTTTTGCTTTTATTTTTTAACCCCTTTTTTTCGATCCTCAAACAAGGTATATTTTTATTTATTTATTTCTCCATAAAACAGCAGCCACCCCCCCTCATTTTTCGCTGCTCCACATAGGGTATATATGTCGGACATACCTACAATCATTATCAGGAAAAGAGATAACGCGTCAGACTCTCAAAGAAAAGCACTGAGACGACGTGCCAGTATGGGCTCCTCCTAGGCCCCTAAAAAAGAGAAGAGTTGCCCCGCCATGGGTGCTGTTATGTGGAGCGGTATTTCCGAGACTTTGCTTATCGGCCAGCAAATCATCGATCATCTCCAATTCACGATCCATCATCATTAGCCAACGCATTTTGTTTCATTTTTAGTTTTTGGCGATAAGAGGCCCCAGGAAGGTTCCAGTTCTCATTTCCCAAAAGGGAGAATCACCCAAATCCATTCACCCAAAAAAAAAAATATATATAAGTATGATTTCCTGGTACAACTGCGTCTTCAACTGCAATTCCTTGGCATTATCTTTACGATCTTGGAGGCGATTAACAGGCCCCATACAATATATAACTCTGGACGCTGGACATACGATCTGGAAACCGATTGCAACGTTTTATGGAGCACTGAGTGTACTATATAGTAGGTGATTATCTTCCGAGAGGCAGCTGGGGGTGTTGTAACGCCTACGAGGCCCGATAGGGCAGGCCGACTCATAAACCTATCGATCTAAGGCTATAGCTTGGGTGTATAGATAACCGACCCACAGATAGGCCCCCTCCCATTTTCCTCTCAAAGTCTTTTCCCAAAGCATTACTATCTCGAGACGGCCTGTTGGTTGTGGGCTTTGGCGCCAAAGACGCTGGAAGCGATTTTTAAGCCACCTCGAACGGAGGCCTCCGGCGCGTGATTAAGTCCCCGGAGAGATTCCGCCGTCCGTCGAATCGATTCCGTACACCAAAGACATTGCATCAGTGTGATCGCTATCGCTCCTCCGACTGACTCAGCCGATTCCCAATATCTGTGACTCATCACCCCCGAACCGATCGTCGAACGCCAACTGAGAACCGATAGAATTCCAATAACCGCCACGGCCAGGCCATATCTCCCTCCGGCCGAAAAGCAAAGCTTATTCACACCTTTTCGCACCCTGATGATGTTGTCCCCCCGTTGGGATCCGTCATTACTTTTCAAGGGGACTTTGCCAGATACCGGACTGTCAGATCAATATTGTTTTGGCACTTCGGCCGGGAGATAGTACTAGTACTGTCCAGATACTGTGCCTGATCTTCGGAAAATCACAAATGACGTCCAAGGCACTTATAGAGGGTGGTTCTAAGTTCTAGAGGAACTAATACTGACTTGTAGAAGACCTTAGACCTCTTAGTCCTATACAATCTCAGTTAGAAACTATAGTTGTAGCCTCCAAAGTTTTATGACCAAGTACACCCCATTCTTCTAGCGCTCAACTCTAATTTTTTGACATAAAACCACTTTTTTTTACGCTGGATGCTAAATCGAAAATTGTTTCCACTTAAACGAAAGCCGGTCGAGGCATGTAATCATTGACCATTAGCCTGGAATCGGAAAGGTATTCCCTTTGGCCAGAATATACATGGCTGTATGGCACTACAGTGATGTTCCGCTGCGGGGCGAATCAATAAAAGTCTCACGCATAATTTATAAGGCTAAAGTGGCAGTGGAAGTGGGTGGCGACCGAGTGGTTGAGACTGTATCTATTGTCGGATATTGATTGCCCAACCATCCCGCACCACCACCTGACCACCACCACCACCACCTGAAGAAGAGCAGCTGTGTGGGGGGGGATAGCCACCACACAGATACACAGATACACAGATACAGATACAATCGCACAATTGTTGCCTGGTTACCAAAATGAAAGCCCTCAGAATTTGTACATAACAAACGAAAACCAAAACCAAAACCGAAAACCTCACATAGGGGATGGTTTATATTTTTCTCACTTTCGTAGATCCCATGGGTTAGGCGGTAGGACTTCAGGTTGCTGGATGTTGCATGCTTCCATTGGCCCAAAGCACCAGCCTTGGACCCGCATGATTTCATCACCTTATGTAATGAGTTTCCACTTTTTTGCATCCCCATTCGAATCAATAAATGTCTGTATCTGTATCTGTTACTCTCACTGTATCTGTATCTTTAGCTTTTCTGTTGTTCTGGCAAATGTATCTGCAGCTGTGGCTGCGAATGGCTTTTTTTTTTTTTTTGGTTCGTTGACTAAATGCGGGCGCGTGCGTTGATGGCCAGAGAATCAGAATGAGAAGGCATCATCAGAGGGAGAGGGAGAGGCAGAGGAAGATGGAGAAGGATGGGGAGAGGCCACAGGTACCACTATATACTTGACTATATACTAATACATATATGTACTCTGTGCACTTTACACATCCCGATGAACGTAGATACAGTGGCCACAAGCTAAGAAGAACTCGGAGAAACTTTGGAGACTGCTTTGCGAAAAATAGATACTTTGGAAGAAAAATGGTAGAAACTTTTATGGCCCGGACTTGGTAAGGAGTTTCATCATCAAAATTTGAAAACAAATTGTGTGAAGATTCAATCCACAAATCGTTTAAGGTATTCCGCTTGAGAATCGGATGAGATATAGCCATGGTTCTGGGCCACATATGAGGAAATACGGAAAACACGGATTTCAGAAAGGGTCTCCCCACAAAATTTCGAAAAATATTGAAAAAATATTTTGGATTCAGATTTTGATGCAGATCTACGGGGAATCGATCCACGTTTCAAAAAAGGGAATCCGATTGAGAATCGGATCAGAATTGGCTGAGATATAGCCATGGCATGGGGCCAAGTATGAAAATCCAGGATTTGACAGGGGTATCCCCACAAAATTTTGAAAAAAATGTCAAAAATATTTTGTGTCCAGATTTTGATGCAGATTTGTGGGGAATCGATTCACAAATCGTTTAAGGTATTCCGCTTGAGAATCGGATAAGAATTGGCTGAGATATAGCTATGGGAGTGGGACATATGGGGAAATCCCGGATTTTAAAATGGATCTCGCCACAAAATTTGGAAAAATAGTAAAAAAATATTTTGTGCTCAGATTTTGATGCAGATTTGTGGCAAATTGATCCATGTTTCAAAAAAGGTACTCCGCTTAAAAATCGGATCAAAATGGGCTGAGATATGGGAATGGTTGTGTCCCAAAAGTGAATATCGCGTATTTTGTAAGGGGGTCCATCAGAAAATTTTGAAAAATTTAGTTCAAAATTTTGTTGACAAGTTTTGGAGCATTTTAAGAAAGAATCGAAACATAAGTCTTTTAAGATACTCCAATTAAGAATCGGATGAGAATTGGAAAAGATACAAGCACCGTTCTGGGTCAGAAATGCATTTTTTAGGGGTTCAATGAGATATTTTTAAAAAATATTTAAAAAGTAAGAATAAACAAATATAAACTGTAAACTGGAACAATAAATAAAATATTTACTGAATTTCAGTACCGTTAATGCTGAAATGAAATAAAATCTATGATTAGAATATAGCCAAAGAATGGGAATGCCGCCATTCGCTGTGGGCTCCACTGTAGCCAAAAGAAGCCTTGGACAGCATTATGCTGTGTATCTGCAGAGAAAAATCAATGCGCAGACGAACGAGGAGAGCAAACGAATCAGAAGAACGCAAGTCTCCCAGCACATAAGATGTACATACACACAGATACACAGAGAAGCACACACACACACACACACACCCGCATACACTCGCAGCCAAGGGACAGTCCTGCGCAGCAGCAGATACAATTCCAGATACAGATACACAGACAGAGACGGAGATAGGCAGGCATCTGAAACGAGAGCAGGCTGCTGTGGTTGGCTTACACACATGCACACGCACACACATAGATACAACCCAAGCACACACACACACACACATACAATGGAGATAAGCACGCACGCAGTCTGTCACCCAAACACACACTCACACGCGCGCACACACCCCTTGCAGAGAACAAATCTCAACGGATACCACCCCCCGGCACCCACCTCGCCAGCTAGCCACCCCCACCATCCCCCACCCCCAAAAATAAACCCAAAAAAGGGGAGAAAAGGTGAAAAAAGAAGAAGAAAACCTGTGAAAACGAAAGCACGCAGCAGCAGCGTGCGGGAGCGAGAGCGAGAGAGAGCAAAAGAGAACACGCCGAGCAGAGACGAAGCTCAGGCCTTGCTGCCGGCGTCGCAGCAGCAACATCTATAAAGGCAGCGACGCCAACAGCGCTGCCTCTCACTCTCGCGCTGGCTCTCTGCCCGGACACTCTCTTGTATCTGTGTGAGCCGGGAGAGAGTATCTGTGTGTGCTGCTGCGCTCTTTTCTTATTTTCCTATTACACCTGAGTTGCTGCGTGCTGCTGCTGCTGCTGCTGCTGCTGTTTGGTTTTCCTTCTTCGACGGCGTCGACAGTGTCGTTGAACGCTGCTGCCGGCGCTGGCGTCAACGCAAGCGTCGCTGTCGCTACTTCAATTGAATTGTAATGAGCGTAAGGCGGGTGGCGTCTCTGCTGCGGCCTCTTCACTTTTCTCCTTCTAGCAAGGCACTGAAAGAAATAAGGGCTTACCTCAAAGGACATTATAGTATTTATGGTTTTTAAGATTTAATAAAAATATTATTAATGATTTAGTTAAGACAGAAAAGTATCCTTTAGTTTAATATTCATTGCTTTCACAATTGTTACCTTTTTTTCCGCAGTGTAATTCTTTCAGTGACTTCTCTCTTGGCCACTTTTCTTGTGGCTTTTGTTGGTGTTGGAAAATTTGTTAAATTTTCGTCGCCAACTTGACGGGTTTTTACGTTTTTTGCTCCGCCTCTTCTCCAGGTTGTTAATGCGTTTTACGTTTTTTTTTGTTTTTGTTTTTTCTTCCACAGCTCCATAGCTTTTTTCGGAGTTATTTTTTTTTGTCCCCATCTGGCTCTATCTTCAACTCTAATTTGTTTAAATTGTTTTTTAATTAACTGTCAGTGACATTTTCTTTTCATTGTTGTTGTTGCTGCTGTTGCGCCTTTTTGTTTTGTGGCTTTTTCGGTTTTTTGGGTTCTTGGCCAGGCCATAATAAAGCTGTTAAGGGAAAGCTGTAAACTCGAATTGGGTTGCAAATTTGTTAAGAAAATGTTACCTTTTTTTTGGGAGTTTTTGTTTTTATAAGATGGGGTTTTTTATAGACTTCAAAATACATCAATATTTTATACTTAAACTGATTTAATAGTAAAAACTTTTATTTTATTAAATTCTAAAGTTAATCTAAATAATAAAAAATAAATAAACTTATTAGAAATCTTTAAAGTTTTCAATAAAAAGGCATCTTTTTACTTAGAAAGTGGATATTTTTGAATTTCTGTTAGGAACCTTTAAATATTTCCCATATTCTTTAACTAACAAACTAAAATTTTGTATTTTTTATTAATTAACCTTAATCCCATTACCCTTTATATTTAAGATTAATTTATTTTTGGCCAACTAACCCAGAAATATGGGCCAGTAATAATAGTCGTAAATAGTTCAAGATATTTTTGAATTTTTTTTCAGAACAAAGTCTACACAGGAAGGTCCAAAGCAACACACACATAGACATACCTATATATTTATTTGTATTTGTATTTTTATTTGTCAAGACCCCCGATTTATCCCCCGATTTCTTATCGATGGGGGACATGATTGAACGCTAGTGGTGGAAACGACATTTCTACGGCTGCTGGTTGTTGGTTGTTGGTTGCTGGTTGCGCCTTTGATGGCCGAAGGGGCCTATCTAATCGAACGTAAGACTCCCTTCCTTCCGCACACCTCCCCCGCCCCCCTCCACCCGATGGCGTCGATTCTTCAGAAGATTAGCGAAGCTGGGCGGCGCAATTTCTAAAAAAAAATGAATAAAAAAAATAGATCGGGTATTTAGTTGATTTTTTATCGAATTTGCCTAGCCAGAGATTCGGGGTAAAAAACAGACGACGCAACTGTACTTTCACAGCTGCAGAAAGCCAACAGCAATTCTCGCCGCAGAGAGTCCCAGAATCTCGAATATCTCTGTCTGGTTTCTGCGGAATTTCAATTCCCAACTCCAGTCGCCATGGCAGATTTTTTTCCAATGAAAAGTCCGGAGATTCTGCGGTCCCAAACACTCCATCCATATGCATAATATTTCTAAAAAGACAATTGGATTGGATTTCTTGCAGTGTAGCGGCTAATCTGGCAGCGATAAGTGGTATCTGGTCTACTGGCGTATTAGCATAAATAGCCGTAATCTAGAATCCCCGAGATTTCGGCCATCGACGGAAGAGAGCCCTGGCTATGGCTGGCTATCTGTCATTGGAATTTGTGCGATTTCCAGATGGATCGCCTGCCCGGACGGAAGGCGGCCCAAATCCCAGCTCGGACACGTCCAGCCGTCCAGTATTTCTCGCTTTCGAGCTTATGTAAGTGGCTCAGGGTACAGGGTACAGGAAGACGTGTCCAAATTCAATTTGGCCGATGACGAAACCCAACCACCAGCGAGCTCAAATCGGAGCCCCTTTCGCAAAGCCCCTTCGAAAAATGGCATGCTGCATGTCTTTATTATCTTTTTAAAAGTGTTTATATAATAGAGGGAGGTACAGACTAAAATATATACATATATATATATATATATATATATGTATGTGTGTGTGATTTGCGGGAGACAAAGGTAATCCCTGGGTATTGCACGCGTTGTCGATAAGCGATCGAATTGTAAACTCACTCAATGCAATCAGGCCATTAAATTGTATCTGTATCTGTATCTGTAGCAGCTGTATCTTTGCACAACAACAGCAAAAAATAAAAAATAAAGCAGTCTCTTAAGATATTTATTTTTTTAAATGCAAATAGCAGCAGGAAGAGGCAACCAAAGAGGTCTATATTGTAACCCCTCTATTTCTTAAGGTTATAGTCTTTCGATTCTCTTTATTTTAACAGACATTATACTTCTAAGAATAAGTAAAGTGTATCCCAAGTTTCAGCCTTTTAGCTTTAAAATCAAGAGAGTTGTTCACTAATAAGCCAACAAGCGGACAGACGGACAAGGCTCAAGGACTATGCTAAGAGGCTAGACTAGAAGTCAGGCATAGACAAATCCTAACACCATATCTTTTTAATATTTTCTAATATTTCTATAAACTTTGCTCTCAAGTTCTTCAATTTATTTTCATTTGCTTAGATAACGCCGTCCAGCCTCGTGGCGCCAATCGTAATAGGAACACCCCAATACCATAATGCCATAATGCCATAGTATACAAGTCCATATGCATTCTATAATCTGGCGAGCACCTCTTTCTCTTTGTCTGGCACTGACCCATTCAGTAATTACCCAATTTCTGCAGTTCGGGTTCACTCTTCCCTATATATCAGCGACTACGTGCCGGGTGATTCCATTTTTGCTCGCATAATAGCGTTTTGTTCCCAAGCTCCCCCAGAGCTTCCCAGCAGGTAATGCCTGCCAGCCGACATAAGACCAAGAATTTTCTTTATGACAATTCATTTGTTCATTGGGAATCTGGCTTGCATAATGGTCATAATGGTCGGAATGGTCATCTTCCCCCAAACTTCTGACAACTGACTTCTGACTCATCGCTGTGGGTGCAGCGAAAGAGCCCGGAAGATAGCCATGTGAGGGGGTAGAGTTATTTAAGAAAATGGTTACCCAATAAAAGACTGACTAATTTCTGTAGTTCACTTTCCATTCTCCCCCTCGCTCTCGGCAATTTGCCATTTTCCAGACTTCTTTTCCAGACTTGTTGCCTTTTTTCAGTGTCATTGTCTGGTCGGTTCCCGACTTGGACTCTCCAGTCTCTGGTCTTGTCTCAAGAACGTTTTCGTTTTCATTTTCCTCTGGCTGTTGCCTAATTTCCATCAAGAAGTAATTACGTTGCTGCTCATTAATTTCATGATCGCATGCCATGTGAAGAGTAGCATCTATGGGGTGACTTACTGCCAGAGCACCTGCTCAGGTGAGAAAGGAGGAGGCGAAGGGGATGATTCCCGGGAAGACATCTGCCTTAGGGTAGGCTAGGCTAGGCCCTCCTGCCTCTGTCTTGAGCGTGGCAACTCCAGTTGCAATTTAGAGCGTGCCACCCAACTGCACTGCCACCCACAATCAAACCCTAGAGAGGCATAATCAATGGGTAATCAATGGCGTTGAACGTTTAGCACGGGCCGCAGCTAACTTTCCCAAGATTGACAAAAAAAGAAAGTCCACACACGAGACAAGTACCAAAGTTCGTTCCACTGTGCAACATGCAGTTATGAGAAGCGCGGAGAGAGGCCCTCGCTGCAACGGATCCTCCACGTCTGACCTGCGCTGTCCCATTTCTGTGGGTTATGATTACACACGTAATCATAAAGTAACCCCCTCGGATCGATACTGGCATTCCAGATCTGGAATAGCTGGATACGATACGAAGAGCAGAATACATAGGTATTTATGGAAGGAAGGAAGGCAGGCAGAACAGAACCCGAAGACAATGGCAGACTGCAGACCTTGAAACAGTTCAAAAACGTAAACGGTTCAGTGATCATTGATGTAAAAGCTAAAAACGGAGCAAACGGTTGCCAACGAAACGAAAAGCGAGACATAGTCAGTCGCCAGTGGATGTTGAAGTGAGAAGAAGTTGGGAGCTAAGCTCCGAGTAGGAGTCAGAGTCAGAGTCAGAGTCGGAGTTGAAGTCGAAAGATAATGACTGTCGGAGAAGAACGAGAAAACGCCACCGCACAACATCCGTCATCTGGGCATGTCAGTTAGAGCAACAAAATAAAGGGGGGGCTTTGAGATACAGACTGGAAAAAAAATGTATATATTTTTATATCCGAATCTGGAGCTGGAGCTGGTGGCGGTGGCGTGCGCTCTGATCTGCCTGACTGCCGCCTCACATGGATGGCTCTTTGGCCGTCTTCGGTCTTTGGTCTTGGCCTGGTCAAAAAATCGGTGAGCCGTTGAGCTGAAATCTGCGAAAAGCATATTTTGACATGGCCACTAACCAATGGTTATCCGGCATCTCTTTAAGCCAACTGTATGCCATTGTCTAGTCTTAAAATAGTGGCTCTTCTTTTGGCTATTTAGGCGAATTAAATAATTATAGATGGATTGAAAGAAAATTAGAGACATGTAGAAGAGGTTCTAGGGGAGTTCTGGATCAAAAGCTTTAGACTCCTCATAGCTCTTAGTACCGAGTATCGTACAGTTCCAGATTTGTTTTCCCTGCAAACTTTTCTTGGAAGGAATTTGAGTCTTAGAGTCCCTACGTCCCTCTAACCCCAAGTACCGGCTATCATATAGTCTTCTAGGGGGATGCAGTTCCTCCAAGCTCTAAGCCGCCATTTAAAAGCCTGTCTGTGGGTTCCTGTCTTCGTTCCATGATGGGTGGGGTCTCTTCTCTCCCTGGCTTGGGTCTCTGTTGGAGAGAATCTCCCTGGCGAGTGCTGACGTCGGCCCCTTCTTCAGGTTGTCGTCGTTTTTGTTTTTATATTTCTTTTTTTTTTTTATATTTTTTAGCCCTGTCTGCCCTGCGTTGTTGCCGGTAATGATCTTTAACCAAGCGTATCGTTCGCTTTCAGTGCGTCTACATCTGCGCCGTCACCATCATCATCATCATCATCATCTTGGGTAGCAGCAGCAGCAACATCACTAGCTTTATGATCATCTTGCAGCCATTTCTTCAGATACAGATACAGATACAGACAGACATTTAACTCGGCTTGCTCCACCCGCTTCGCTTCCGTCGTATCTCCATCTCTCATTTAAATGGCTGGCTGCAAAGCTTCTTCCACCACAGTCACAGATACAGATACCTTCCTCACACAGATACAAAAGTATCTGTGGCTGGGCAGTGAATTTTAAATGCACCATTAATGATCAGTCGACCAGGCCCAGACCTTGATGCCCCAAGGAGCCCATCGCCCATCGGACAAAAATAATTCCCAGAGGAATAATTCTCCGAAAGGGTACTACCATACACTTTCAATATTTTATAGAAAAAGTTTAGTTTTTAACAAACTACCAATGAGGTTAAAAAAAATGTTAACCCCAGAAATAGTCAAATATTTGTTATTTTTCAAGAAAACGTGCTAGACCCACTCTTCCCAAATAGTTTGCTAAAAAAAAAAAAACACCACCAGATGTACATATTTACTTGGCCAACAGAGAATCATCTAAATACCAGGATCGACCATAAATCTTCCCGAGCTCTTGCCAAACAAGACTTTCTGTATAATCAGCTTGTGGAATCCGCGGAAACTGCTCCACAGCAACGGATTTAGCCAGAAGCCAGACCTTGCCGATGATGTCCCCCCCTTTTATTATTTTTGAGGAGATGAGAACCCAAAAAAAAAAAAAAATCGTAGGAAACGAGCCAGACAACAGCCGGGCAATTCCGCAGAAAACCCACACATACAGAGCACTTTGAGAATAATCGCACTTCATGTGTGTATCTTTGGCTTCGATACAGATACAGATACAGATACAAGGGCATGGTCACGGATACACAGATGCGGATACCAAAATGCTAATGCGCTTGGTCTTTCTATATTCTTTTTATTTTTAACTTTTTTTATACTCTTTCAGGGAGTCTTTTGATATTTTCAGAATATTTGGAATCTTCATTCCCTTGTCCGTCTGTCCGCCTGTCCGTCTGTCCGCCTGTCCGTATGTTTGTTTTTAAAATATTTAAGCTATTTCTAGCTTGAGACTTTTTAGATTTTGGATATAATAAAATTTATATAGAAGTAAAAATAGATTTAAAAACATTTTCGAAAGAGAACTAGCAACTGATGTCCGCTTGTCCGCCTGTCCGCCAAAATGTCCTTATCTCAACTACTCCCTGAGTCTTAAAGCTAAAGACCTCCTTTGAAGACTAAAATACATCTCCAAAGGGTATACAATATTCGAGTTAAGCCAAGGTAGAGCTTCCCTTATTGTATTCTTCTGGCTTCACGTTCAATGGGAGAGATGACCATAAAACTTTTGGCCCATGCATCGCTGACTGGACCAAGACACGAGCTCCGAACCGAGAGGGGGCTACTAAGAGTGGAGGGGAGAGCGGGTGGCAGGGATCTGAACTGGACAGGTGCCCGAGGTTCCCGGCTCCTCGGATAGGTGGCGTGTGAAAAAGGCCAAGTGGCTTCTGCAAAATTGATTTTCTTTGTCTTTCGGTTGGCACAAATATTTTCTCCATTTATTTATAAAATGCCAGAAAGAGACAAACCAAAAGAGTGCGACAGAGAGGGAGAGAGAGATACAGATTCCCAGATACAGATACATAAGTATCTATAGATGTAGGCGTTAAAAATCTGAGCAACAGTAGCTACAAGTAAACGAGAAGCCAGAGATCCCATTTGCTCTTGCAGCCACCGCGCCGACACACAGATACATAGATACAAAGATACAAACACAGAGACGGGGAAAACAAGAAAACAAATCTTACAGATACAAGTTCGGGCACCCCAAAGCCAAGTGTATCTGTATCTTTTTTTCTTTCTTTTTGTTTTTTTGTGTGCTCGCGTCTCGTTCGCCCATAAGTGCTTCATTAATCTCTGTCAGCGCTGTTGTTGTTGTTGTTGTAGTTTTTGTTGGATCTGGAGTTGCCCCCTGAACCCCCTGCCACCCTACCCCATCTTCTCCCCTCTTTGGGCCTCAGTTTCGCGCTCAAATGTATCTGTATCTGGGCCTGTGTGAATGTATCTTTTGTGGAGATCGCTCTGTGGTTAGCTTTTGATGGCCGCCCGCCGGCTCCGGCATTGATTTTTCTTGGTGGCCCTCGATTGGTGGAATCAATAAAGAAAGCAATGAAGTCTGGAAGCCAAAGAAGCCGTCAGAGGCCATCCCATCTCTGAAATCCCCTCTCAGAGGGAAAGCCTCGTCGTCACACTGGGCAGACACATGCGTGCGTATTCCAAACATAAATACACTTCTGTGTGTTTGTGGCTCCCAGCAGATCGCGTGCCTCGTGCAGCCAAAAAGCGGCCAAAACATCCAGAAAACAAAAAATCAATAGCCAAAAAAAAAAAAAAAAAGGGCAACGAATGTGGTGGCGGCTGGTGGTAAGTGGCAAGTGGTGGCTGTAAGTGGTGGCAGATGCTGTCCCCCCGACATCCTTGCTGCCGCACCTCACATCGCCAAAGGGACACACCCAAAAAAAAGGATACACTTTGGGAAAAAAATATTAGGTTTTAGGGGGAAGATTTTCGAGTCTAGGAAGGAGTTTAGAAAAAGATTAAAAAAATAGTTACTTGGTTTTTATTTTCTTATAATTAATTATTCTTGTACTTTTTTTTAAATTTAATTAAATTCAGAAACAAAGACTGAGAAGCGGACAAAACAGCGGACACGCGGACACTCAAATTTTGAAATCGAAAGTCGAAAGAGTCGCTCTCTTGGCCTTTTTAATTTTTTATCCAACCAAAAACCTTAACCAAATAATTGTATAACTTTTTTAGAAAACCCTACCTAAATTAAATAATTTCTAAATTTAATAAACAATTTTTTTCTCAGTGCATGGGACTAAAAGAACTAAAAGTCCCGAGTCAATGACACACCTTCCAACTCCCGGCGAAAAAAAAAGAAAAAACAAAAATTAAGGAAACGTCTTTGGGGAAGTCGGTTGTTCAAGTGAATGACCAAAAATAATCCCCAACTGGCTTAAGCTCTTCTTTTTATATTTTTATTCTATTATTTTATTTTAAACTAATGGAAAATATCTTCTAAAAAATAACAAGGGAGTTGTGCAATCGGGGAACTGCACAAGAAATTCCAATTTGCGAGAAGGCTTACTCAAAAAATTATCAAAAGAAGGCTTATACAATGTGTAATTGTCTGGTTGTTTGCCATTCCTGGTTATCTATAAGGGAATTTATATCTTAGAGGGGGATTTAATTGCATTACTAACGATTGAATAAGGAAATTCAATAAGAGTTTGGAAAAAAAGAAGGAAAGTCAAGTGACTAGACTCTGGACTCTGGAGTCTAGACCTCAGAGCTTCAAGGTAAAAAATGAGGTTCTTAGAGACTTAAGATCTTGGGATATATAGTAGCTATATCGCGTTTTATATAGAGTGTTATATAGAGTGTTATATAGAGTAGTTATACCTAAAACCCCCTCCTTCTAGAACTTTTTTCCGAGGCCTGGCTCTGATGTCTGCATCGGGTTTCATGTCCTAATGACGAAGCCTGTGACGAGTCGTCATCATCAGCGGGTAATTACCAGGTTGGGGGGTAGTAGTGAGTGGTGGGTGATGGGTGGATGAAGTATCCACCACCTGGACAGGTGAACACTGCTCTGGCTCATTAGGCAAATCCTTGGAGAGTAGCAAGCAGGACCTGTATTGTCACTGCCATTGCCAGTGGATGAGTAATGTTTCGAATCCATTTATTTGCCCGCCCATAGGGGGTGGTTGTGTCAAAGTGGGTGGCTGGGTGGTTGGGTGGTTGGGTGGCTTGTTGGGTTGACCAACCAAAACACCACACACTTCAGAACCAATCCGCCAGCTTGACTGACTTGATTTACATCCTTGGGCTCCGGCATTCGAGCGATGTCAACGTCTGTGAGGAAGTTGCCAAATGCTAAATGCTAAGTGGGTGGTTCTAGGCAGTTCTGGGTGGTGCCACGTGTGGTGCAGTGGGTGGTGGCTGTTGACTAACATGACCCAAAAATGTTGGCTTCACTGGACAATTTATTACGTGACCCCAGAATACTTTCCACTTGCCACAAAAAAATAAAGAAACAAAAAAAACAAATTAAAAAATAAACTTTAAAAGGAAAAGTTGAAGTTAAGAGTTGTTATTCCACCATATCCTTGCTATATCTTTCAAGTAATCCTTAAAAAACAGACTCCTCAGACTTCTTGAGAGCCGCCTTGAACACATTGTCCTTTCTAGTAGGTCCTTTCGACCCAGCCTTCCTCTCTAGTATTTTGTTTTTCAGTTTTTTTGTTCGTCCCAGACTTGGCCCAGAGCCATTGGACACATCAATGTGTGGCCCGACTGGGGTAGCTCTGTATCCTTTTACCCTTATCCTTGCGGATAGGGGGTGTCTCTATGCGACAATTTCCTGTTTTTTCAAACTTTGTCCAGCGCCGGGCTGGTGGAAAAAGCGGAGAAAAGCTGGATAATCGAGGGGGAAATCGAGGGCAAAAAACGCAGAAAGGAGCCACAAAGTTACAGCAGCGATAAATTCGAGGGAATTGTATCTGGCGACCTCCTACCCCCTCCTCCTCCTCCTCCTCCTCATCCTTGCCACTAACATCCTTAAAAGCACCTCTCCCCAGCCCCTTTGCGGTTGGCGTGCGGCAAAAAAGTTTCCTTTTTGTTGCTATTGTTGGTGGAAGGTTTTTTGCATACGAAATGCGAGCTGTAAATTGTATCTGTGCGCTACTTAGATACACCAATGCGAAGCGCACGGGGGTGGCACACTCAACCACCCCACACTTACACATCCACATGCCACATACCAATATATATGTGTATGTTTATATGTATATGTTTTTTTTTTGGTGGTTTCGTTTGCCCGCAATTGGTTGCCGCAGCAACGTTGATTTAATAGATTTTTCCGTTTCAGTTGGAAATGTATTTTGCAGATACGACAACGACAACGACAACGACAACGAGGACAAAAGCCACAGAGGGTTGAAAAGCTAAAGTTCACCCACCACCCACTGATACCACCCACAAAATCATCCCCTGCATCCGATTTTCTGGCTAATCTCTTCTCTGCGATTTGTCAGATTTGTTTATATAATGTATCTTGTTTTTCTTGGCTATCCTTGGATACAAAATGGCTTTCTGCGCAATTTAAATAATAAAATGGAAGCTCTACTTTATTTTCTTGTAATCTATATTTAATGAAGCCCAACACGATGACTAAGCCAATCGAAAAGTCCGCCAAACTCTGGACAATGGCCGTAAAAACAACGTATTTTAAGGCAAGAGGACTCAGAGATGGGGCCACCCTGGGTGGGGGGGGTGGCTAGGGGGAGTAGTGCGCCAAAAGGGGTGTAGAAATTGGCCGAGGGCCGCTCGTTGGGCATCCAACTTGCCGCAGGACAAAAGGCCCACGTCAGCCGCATGTCACTCGAGGTAAACGGAACCAAGCCAACCCGAACAGGACTAAACTGGAAGCCCAACAAATATTGACAGACAGCTATCGAATTTTAGATACTCTTTAAAATATTATATAGGAAATGTGTATATATAATTATTTTAAATTATAAATATTATATTTTTACAAGGAAACATTTTAAAATAAATATAAAAACAGTAAGAAGCAAAGAAACTTGTTATATTGGCATCTAATTTTACTATAATTCTCAACTGGTTCAAGCAAGTTTGGTGAGAAAAGCTTAGAAAACATGAAATAATATGAAAATGTTGAACATTTCTAAGAAAAGCTTACAGTTTCTTATACAATATGTCTCTATGTTTTAAAATATATTATTTTCAGGGCAAAAATCCTTATAAAAAAAAATAATAAACCAAAGCCCTGAAAAAGCCCAACTAACCCCAGTTAATGGTCGTTTAATGTAGAGTATCTAAAGAGCCAAAAGAATTTCAGATTCATGGCTTTGCTTGTGTTTTCTGTTGGTTCATTTCCGTTTTAGCCAACACACACACACACATACACGGGGAAAAAAATCTTTATATAAAAGGAGGGGGAGGGGAGGGGCGGCAGATTACACCTAAAGGACAGGAACAGGAAGAGGAAGAGGCACAAGCAGAAGCAGAGGAAGCCGAAGGACCATATTCACATCCAAGGAAGTTGAGCCAAAAGTCTCGACAAACAAAAAACGAAGAAAAAAAAACAAAAAATAACGGGAAAAAGCAAAAAAGCACCCTCCAATCTGCAGTCTGTCATTAATTTTACCTTTCACCCTCGACTCACCTGTGCAACCACCCCCTGGAAGCCACCCACACCCCTGTAGCTGGCACGCAGCGGGGCCTTCAAGTTAGTCAGCCTTGTCAGCTCGTCAGTTTCAGTTTCAGGTTCCATCCACATCCACATCCACACCCACATCCACATCACAACAAACGCAGCCACCACCCTCTCTCCTTGCCTCCTCCCCTACTTTTTGGCCAAGACCCCTCCACCCCTCCCTATGTGTGTGTGTGTGTGGCACCCTGACAGGTGAATTATTTCCCTCTGCGGGCATTTCTAATTGGATTTTCCCTCAGTTCTAAGAAAAAATCTATGGAAAAGAATTTCTTGTTTCCATTTCTCTTTTTTTTTTTTGGTTCTCTTAGTATTTTATTTATTTTATTTTATTTTATTTTTATTTTTTTGTGGATGCGACCTTCTGGGGAAAGCCACCCCGCGGAGAGGAACTAAGCCCCCCTCAGGCTTTCAGCCACTAAGCCACTACTGGCTAGTAACTTATTTAAAAGGTTTTTCTTAAAAAAAATATTTTTAAGATTTAATTATAATCTAAAACTATTTTGTATTAATTTTTAGTTTATTTTTCATACAAAAATCAGTTAAGAACTTGTCTCTAAACTATTTGAAAACTGTTTTCAAAAGTTTTTTTAGAATCTAAAGTCATATTTTCTAAATTTCGAAACCTTAAAAAATATTTGCATATTTTTCCACTTACTCCTTATTATTAAAAATTAATATTTTTAGTTTTTATTAATTTATTTAACATTTTTTTAACATTTGTTTGGCTTTGTGTAGCCAGAGAGTAGTCGCAGCAGCTCAGCCACACTACCCTCTGTGTGACCTCTGCCCACCTGTGCAACCACCTTTCATCCTCCCCCCAGTGGGCCCCGCCTCCTCAGCCACCAGCCCCCTACCCCTCTTTTTTTTTTGTGGCCATCCAGGGATGATGACGTCGTCGGTCTTCCTTTCTCGTTCGTCGTTTTCGTTGTTGCTCGTGTTTCAGTTGTTTTTGTTGCTTCTATTGTTGTTGTTGTTGTTGTTATTGTTGCCTTGGCCGATTCTCGACTGGTACATAGAATATATATATATACATATATATATACGTATATAGAGAAGGCATAGATGTGGTATATATGTAGATGTATGGCCACGTCGTCGTCGTCGTCGTCGGCAAAAGTTCCTCTGAATTTCTGATGTTGCTCTGATAAATACTTCACTGCGCCATTCTCTCTCTCCCCCCTGGCCCCCGGCCCCCTCTATCTTTCTCTTTCCCCCATCCTGCCTGCCATCCCTCTCTCACTCTCTATAGCCTTCGCACTCGCTCATGGTGTGTCTGTGTATCCTCTGGTGGAAAAAAGGGCGTTTTTTCCACCCATCAATGCCAAGCACTTTGCAGCATTATGTGGAAAAAACAGCAGCACCACCAGCACCACCAGCAGCAGCAGCAGCAGCAGAAAAAAATCAATACAGATGGACAATGAATATATATCTTTCCGACTTTGAAAATAGAAATAGAATTGGGGTCTGGGGTCTGAGAATTCCAATGGGAATACTTAGTTTCGAAATGGGGAAATCGACGCCAATCAGCCGGATGAGCTTAGCAGCCGCGTGTTTCCTCCGAGTGCCTGAGGCTCCATCATCATTGTACTTCTACTTGAAAGTTAAGAGAAAATGATTTTAGACTCATGCTTAACTATTAAAAGGTTAAGAATTAATATATTTAAACAAGGAACTAACCAAGCTTACCTTTTTATAATTCAGTTTCCTAAATCGACCATCGAAACTAGTCATTTTTTGTCTTGAATATAATAAGTATATTTGATGTATTTTATATTTTATTTTATATATAAAATATTACATTTTTGTCTTAATTTTTTACTAGTTTAGGCAATAAAATCGATCGCCAATCGACTGCTTGTTTCTGGTTTTTTATGCATTTTTTTTAGCTCAGTCACGACTTGCTTAACAGATGTTGGTCTTATCTTACTAGTCTGAAAAGCTGATACGGGCTTTATTTTTATTCCCGCTTTTTTTTTCCAACCATAGACTCATAGACACAAATATAGCGTATACGACGTGGTGTACCCCCATATACCATCGAACTGAAACAAAGTCTTGTCATTGTGATTCATCTGGGTCTGGGGAGGGTGGCGCAAAGAAATCAATCAGATGGACTAAACTTTGATATTATTAGTCATGGGGAAACTTTTATGGGGAAAAGTAACACACACACCACAAGGCTAACGGGGCGTATGAGTAATGTAGCAACGAAATTCCTCAAAAGATTTAATCTCAAAAAGATATTTACGAAAGATATTTCTCAGACATAATTTTTGTATACTTTTTACTATTTTCTATACATTTTTTAGAATATAAAAAAATAAATATTAAGATTTAAATTAAAGGGACAAAGGCCAACAGTGCGTATGAGTAATTTTCAGAACAAAAGCCCCCTAAGAGTCCAAATCTTTAGTTATTAATACTTAAGATTAGTATCTAAAATATTTATAAAAAATCTCTAAAATTCTATAGAGATTTAAGAGTAGAAAAAAATCAAAAAATACTAACGGCTAACAGTGCGTATGAGTAATGTAGAAGCCAGAAGCCCAATTTCTAGCCAAAATAATGTTGAAAAATATCTAAAAAGCCTTAAACTTAGTTCATTAAATAAATAAAGCAATCAACCTTAAGCCTAAATCATAAATCCAGTGACTAATAATATCAAAGTTTAGTCCATCTGATTGATTTCTTTGCGCCACCCTCCCCAGACCCAGATGAATCACAATGACAAGACTTTGTTTCAGTTCGATGGTATATGGGGGTACACCACGTCGTATACGCTATATTTGTGTCTATGAGTCTATGGTTGGAAAAAAAAAGCGGGAATAAAAATAAAGCCCGTATCAGCTTTTCAGACTAGTAAGATAAGACCAACATCTGTTAAGCAAGTCGTGACTGAGCTAAAAAAAATGCATAAAAAACCAGAAACAAGCAGTCGATTGGCGATCGATTTTATTGCCTAAACTAGTAAAAAATTAAGACAAAAATGTAATATTTTATATATAAAATAAAATATAAAATACATCAAATATACTTATTATATTCAAGACAAAAAATGACTAGTTTCGATGGTCGATTTAGGAAACTGAATTATAAAAAGGTAAGCTTGGTTAGTTCCTTGTTTAAATATATTAATTCTTAACCTTTTAATAGTTAAGCATGAGTCTAAAATCATTTTCTCTTAACTTTCAAGTAGAAGTACAATGATGATGGAGCCTCAGGCACTCGGAGGAAACACGCGGCTGCTAAGCTCATCCGGCTGATTGGCGTCGATTTCCCCATTTCGAAACTAAGTATTCCCATTGGAATTCTCAGACCCCAGACCCCAATTCTATTTCTATTTTCAAAGTCGGAAAGATAATGCCTGGACGCTAGTGCAATTTCCAGTTAATTGCATTTTTTTTTTCGCTGCCCCGACACCGACACCGACACCGACACCGACGACGACGACGACTCTGGGTTGTAAAATATTTGTATATAGATTTGGGTTCCTTCGTGAAGAGGCGCCAGATTATGGGGCCCCATAAGGAAGAACCTTGTGCGTTTGTGCAAACATTGCAAATCAATCGAACTATCTGCCACTTGTGAGGCTCGGCCCTCCTCTCCACCTCCTCCTCTGCCTCCGGTAATCACTCAAAAGATACTCTCCGCAAAAAAAGGGTTTACGCCTTATTTTTGTGGTTTCAACCTCAACATCTGTTGGAGACTCTGGCTTTTGGTTATTGCTACTTAAAATATTTATTTTATTTCTTGTGCCCTTCTGGCATAAGAAGCTGTGCTAATCAGCCCGAGAAGTGCCCACAAATTTGCGGTTTTTTTTATTTTTGTTTCATAAACATGCCACATCTGGGGATTGATAAAAAAAAGTCATGAGAAAATAAATACGATTCCTTAATGTGGATGCCACAAAGGCATTTAAGATAGGCAGACTGCTCTACAAATATTTTTATCAAGGGAATATTTAACAGGTTTTTATACTATTTTTGATAAATAATAACTCATGACGTATAGTATTCTTTAGGAACATAAACCTCAAACCTATCCCCCCAAAAAAAAAAGAAACAATTCTAAGAGATTGCAAACTCAAGTCCCTGGATTGCGGTTTCGAATATAATTTCTTATAATTACGGGTAGACAGCATTATAATCAGTCACAAGTCGTGGTAACTGGGAAGCCCGAAATCATTCCGATAAGATTGAATATTTGCGGTCATCTTGCTTGTCGAAAGTGTCCCATGGGAACTGGTCGCACAATGTTTACAACTTAGATCGAAGCGGGAAGAGCTTGAAAAACTGATACATTTCCAGGAATTGTTTAATTTATTCAGGTATTGAACGAGAAGCCTCTCCTCCCATAATTCAGTGCTTTTTTTATAAACGATAATCCCCTGAGTGGACAGAAATCGAAGTACAAACAGGTAATTACGATCATTGATCTATATAAGAAATGCGAAACATCAGCGAAATCCACGAACACGAACGGCAATTTAAGACGCAGTTTAGGTTTTACATTTTCGAATTATACTTGTATTTATTTTCAGTTATGAGATACCTCAATCTCGAAGGGAAATATTTAAAAGATCAATGATCTCTGCGAAGGTTAGTGGGGGATGGCACCTATTCTAACTACAGTACAGCCCAAGCGACCGAGGGACGCTGCCGCATAACGTACGGCTCGAATCGGTATTGAAAGAATAGAGAGGAAAATAGCGTTTAGAATTTATGATTTAAGATTGAAAGTAGAAAAGAGTAGCCTTTTTTTTAGATTTATTTCAAAATATCTTCCTAAAATCCTTACACTTTTAAGATTGAAACTTAAAAGTATAAAAGTTCTTTAAAAAATGTTTATTTCTGGCATGAATTACAATTATTTTTATATAAGAATAAGTTATAAGAGGCTTTGAGGATATTTCCCCCATGGCAACCACCTGTTTCTCCCAGTGCAGCGATGCACCACGAATGCCATTGACCTGCGCGGGTGGAGCAATCATTGTTCTGGTGGCTCTTTCTCTCCCCAGTCGGCCATCTCTTTCGGGAGCACGTGTCTGGCGAATGGAGCAGAGTATCTTGTATCTTTCAGTTGCATTAATCACCCATCCCCCAGTGCCAGCCACGTCTGACCCACCTGGATTGATCAATAATATATATATATGCGCAGAATATATCTCTGATCTCGGATTTCAATATAGTCGTGTTGCAATTAAGTGATTCTTTCCCGAGGCACTGGAACGTAGAAAAAGCAGAGCAAGATCTCTGTCCACATACATATATCTTCGTACTCTTGTCGGTATGTTTGGGTTTCACTTTATGGCCTGAATTTTATCTTGGCAGTGCAGTTTTTTGATCGCAACCACGAGATACTCGAATTCTATGCGGATTCGATGATTGGGGGACTTCTCGTATTACCGTCGAAACCGAAAGGTCTCTGATATTCTGAGTGAGCTCTTTTTATATTCTTATGTATAATTTTTGTTTAATTTCTGCTGATTCGGGCCTTATATAAAAATTGTACGACTCTTGGGGGATTATCATCCGAGGGTTCTTAGCCCGAAATCGATAAGCAAATGCATGTTTCCAAGATTTTCACAATCTCTGAAGGGTTTTCTTCATCGGAGTGGTGAGGTATGCCAGATTAGTAATTAATTGATTTCTGATTAGAATTACGCTGATTTCATAGTGAGGTGCAAAGATCTGCCGAGGTGCCTGTACTTTGTTTTTTTTAGTGGGGGTCTCATAATATTTCTGTTCCTTTTTATCGTGGCTCTGGTTTCCCCTCCCTAGCTCCGGGTTAGTCACTGGCGGTACTGGGTATTAGGTGAACTTCGAACACTTTTGCCATTCATTTATCACATGAGAAAGCCATAAACCCCAGGGGCGAAATGATAAAAAACGAACTGCTTTACTTTTCCAATTTTCTTTGTAATGTGTCGGGGGGTGTGGCGCCGAAATGGAAAAATATTATAATAATGAGACACTTGAGCTTCCGCAGAATCGGAAACAGAATTGAGACGGAAAGGCTGTCCTCAATGCCAGCGATTGTTCAATGCTGGAGCCCAAGATACAGATACAGATACCCGCCGCCATAGATACAGATACATACGCGTTTTGTGGCGACCCACTTGGCCATTTTTTCTTATTTGCTTTTATCGAATGCGACGCCAGATTTCCAACCTTTGATAAATGGGGGGCGCCCATTACGAGTCTCCGATTTTCAAATAAATGTACCCAGAAAGAGATAGGTGCTGGTGGGGGACAGAGAGGGAGGGAGGATATTTGAATAGAGCCGCCTTTGAGATAAAAAGTATCTCAAGGCTACTGATATACTCCTAAGAAGGACTACCTCTATCCATGGGGATACTTGCTTACTCTGGGAACTCTGGACTAGCATAGATAGAACCCCCCCCTAGCAACTGTCTTGCAAAACCATCACCTAACACTTTGTCCCCCAACTCCCTGCTATTCAGATATTATCTAACGCCCCCACAAATCCCCGAAAAGCCTTCAAGACCCGCTCGAAGGCGACTCGGGCGTGGAGCATATGACAACAGCACATCATCATTCAAAACTGACTATATATTATATATCTTATCAGTGGAAGGGGGGGACTGGGGGGCCCAGAGGGAATCCGCAACCGTATCGGATCAGAATCGAAGGTCTGTGGGAAGAACTGTGTCGCCGGGCGGATAGTCTTCTTAAGTTTGTGTAGACAAGAGGGGAGCCCAGAAATGGTGTCTCTATCTCCAAGCCCACACTGGAGGCGCAGTAATCTATATTTTTTTTCTGTATATATTTTTTTTGGTTTCAGGGGAAATCGATTCGCTGTGAATCGTCTTTCCCTGTTTGCCAATAACTGGTGTTGTCGGCTGGTAACTTGCACCGATAACTTGCAATGCTCCATATATTTCCTCTATTTTCAAATCTATTTCAAATAATAATTTGTGTTACTTTCTGGCTATTGTCGCCGTCTAGCCATAAACCGGGCTGTCGGCTTTCGGGCTTAGAAGTTTCTCAGTCGCTGTTTGCAATGACGACGATGCCAAGTCACGAAATGTAAACCGATCGAGGGCTGTGGAGAAGTACTACTTCCACTTTTGAGGGAAAATTTCGGATGACGTGCTCCGATATATATAGCCTATATGCCAGTCGGTGGAAGGTCGCCCTGGTGGATCCCACTTGGCTCTGGAGTTAGCCATAGATAGTGTTCGCTGGAGGGGATTGTCATCTGTCGGAACTCCCGCTTTGATGGGTTTATGGAAAAGTATTTCGTTTACCAACACTCTAAGGGCTTCATTTTGTGGATATATTTTAAGGGAAATTATTTAATAAATAAATTTATGAAAAATTTATGAAATCTCTAATCACCCTTGATATTTCTACGTAGTTTGTGCTTTTCCTGCCCAAAGCCAACTCTTCCTAAGAATCCATTGACTAATCTTTGGACGTCAGTCAGGCCCGGACATCTGGAAAAAAAAAATACCCTGATAACCGTACCCCCCCTTCTTCGAGTTTGTATTTTTGGGACTGCTCTCCTATCGCAGTTCAGTTTGAAATGATTTTTCTCATTAATACCCAGAACAGAAATTCAATTAAGGCACCTGCGATGGACGTGGCTTATCAAGCAGCATGGCGTCCGAGAGAGATGGCCATACTGCAGTGGGAGAGAGACGGCAAAAGCTTGTTCTATTTTGGGGCCTGTTTTTTATATAATTTTTTTATGTATTTTTTTTTTTTTTGGTGACCACTTGACGAAATCTGCGGCACCATGACTCTCTCTATCGGGAAACAAAAAATACGTCTCATGGGGTCAGATGATTGATATACGAAATTTCAGGTGATTACCTTCGTTTGGCGTTCCTCAATCAAAATCAAAAATAATGTAGCTTTTGAGATAAAAAAAATAGGCAGAGAGAAAAGTCTATAAAGTACTGGGGGAGTTTAAATTTCAATTGATTTAAATATTAACTTTTGATGGATTACCAATAGTTTTTTTTTAGGTTTTTTTTACTCCTTGAACTCTTCATTATTTTTGAGAAAAGATTCATGCATTTCTTTCAGTGTAGAAGAGCTGTCAATGAAGCTTTATCTCCACGTCTGCTGGTGAGCCACACACATCATCTCTCCGGCCAACACCCATCCAAAGTTGTGAAAAATAATGCCCCAAACGATAAGGGGAGTACGAGGTGTGCAAATAGCCACCCCACTCCTTGCACCCCACCTGCACCACCTACGCATCCTACACATCCGCATCTACATCCGCGTTATCAGCGGCGGTGCCTTTGATGTTTTGTGTCACCAATGCGTTGGCCCAGACAAGACACTGCAAAAAAAAAACCAAAACAGACTCACCTTCCAGACAATTACTTTTTTTTGTTTTTTGGCTCGAATTTTGAATAGAATTTTAAATATTATTGTGTGCTTAGATGTTATGATCTGTTTGGACAAATGGGGATCAAAGCTATAGTCAAGTTGATAAAAGACTTAAAAAAAAATAATAATAACTAACAGAGAAGCCACTAACAAGTTTCTATGGAAAGTGGAGTTGGAGAGTTACTGAGTTTCAGAGCTATGGGGCTGCCAAGGAGCAGATACACACTTATAGATACATATGTATCTATGTCTGTGTATGTGGGGAGATGGGATGGGGAAATATATAATGTTTACCCAGCTTATTGGCAAACATTCTTATCAGTCGGCTCAGAGGTCTGTGTGGCTCGGTCTCTGTTTCAGTTCAGTCAGGTTGGGTCGAACATCGATGACTATATAATAATGCCACTGATGATCATCGCGACCACTGATGATGATGATTTATCACAATGGCGATAATGATGATGGAGATGTCTGTGTTGGCGTTGGGAAAACAAAACTGGTAACAAGAGTAAGGCAACAACAAGGAGATGCAATAATCGATAATGGGAAACATCCAAACTAACAAGAGACGAAAAAAAAAAGTGAAGACTGAAAAGCAAAGTCAAACGAAATCCAATGCGCCTAAAGAAAACAGTATCTGGGTATCCGAAAGATAGAAAGATACAGGCCACAGATGCCGATACTTGCGACACATGCGAGGCGAAAAGGCAAAAATGGAAAGAAAGACGATTATTTACTTAAGTGTATCTGAAATCGAAAACTCCGGCCAGAGCAACTGAGAGACAGTCAGTCAGTCAGATACCAGATACAGATACAGATACTTTGGGAAACTGGGTGGTGGTTGGGATGGGATGGGTGGGAGAGGGGAAGGAAGCTCGGATGGCGGTAAATACCGATCAGTTGACAATCAACGTTCAAACAATAAAGTCGAACAAAAAAAAAAAAACAAAACCAACGAAACTTTCAACGTTTATTTTCACAGATAAAAGATACAAATAGCGGACAAGGCAGCGCCAGATACAGATACACCTGCGATCTGAGATATGTGGGATCTGCCGGTCCGAAAGCTTACTAAGCCAAACCCCGAGAGATCCATCCCGGAGCCACCATCCCCAATTACGAGAGGAGCATCTGTGTTGTCGCACTTACAATTCGCAATTACACTTGAACAAATATCAACACTCAGCACCCATCACAGGCATCCAGCCAAGACGATGACTGCGAGCCAGCGATGCCTTCAACCCCATCGTCTTCGGCTTCGGCTTCGCTTTTATTCTTTTTTTTTAATATTATTTTTTGCCAAGTCTCCCGGTGACAATAAACCCAAAACCCAATGGGCGAAGTACAGAGTATTTTTGGGCAGAGCAATATGAGTCGTCTATGCACTCAAAAAAATGGGTTTAAACATGCTTTTAGGGCTAGAAGCTGTTGGGAATTATAGGGAAATTATGAAAGAAGAGAAGGACCCAAGTTCGACATCATGTTGGATTATTTTTTTTCTTTTTTTTTGTGAAAAATCAAACTATTTACAAGATTTATGTGCTTCTAAGGCTAGAAGCTGTTGGGAATTATAGTAAAATGATGAAAGAAAAGCAGGAGCCAAGTTCGACACCATCTTATTTTATTTATTTACTTTTTTTTGTCAAAAATCATACTCTAATTTACAAGAATTTAAACCATTTCTCTCAGTGCAGACACTCATATGTACTGAGAACACTTCAGTTCTCATCTCAACGTCAGGCGCGATGCCGGAGAATCGTTTGTGTGTCTTTTTTGATGAATCTTGCAATCGTTTGCAGAGTTCTCTTTTCGGAAACTTATTTTATTTTATCGCCTTGATAAGGCCGGTGGGCTTATGTTACCCTCTCCCTTCCAGAGAGCCCCTCCCCCCAACCACCACCTTTTGAAATGAAAACTGTGGGAAACACATCAAAGCCACAAAACGCTGGCCAAACAATCAACGCCAACAAACGGAGTCAAGGCCAAAGCCGCCAAGAGGAGAGGCCTGCGATGATCTTCAGCTGGAAGCGGAAACAGAAACCGAAACTTGGCAACGAAATAGCTAAGAGGAGATATAGAATGAGTCATGGGATGGAAACAAAATATAGAACTCTATATTCTAGCTCTCAAAACTCGGCTATTTTCAAAAACAAGCCCACTGATACACAATCTTAACTGAATCACTTGGAACAAAAAATACCCCCAGTATAATCTTTACGATCTTAACTAGACTTTTGGATGATCAAGCCCTGTTTTCTCAAAAAAAAAAAAGTATTTCAAACCCATTTGCACACCTTTGCTTGTACGCTGACTAAGTGCCGATAGATCTTTTAAGACACCCCCTTCGCTTGACATCGACACAAAAAAAAAGAAGAAAAACACACCCACTCACAAATACAATATATATATGTGTATATAGTATATTTTTCACAAAATTCCACAGATCCCAGATAATGTGAAACCACAATCGAGTTAGCAGAGAACTTGCAGAGAACGTTGTACGACAACGAATATCGAGAATTCGAGCAAAGTACTCCACGGTGCTCTGGCCGCCTATCTGCCTGCCACCCACTCCCGTCATCACTTCTCACCTTCGGCTTCATGCTCATGCACTTCCACTTCCAATATATATATATAGATTTAGGTATATGTGGGTCCCAGCTGCTTATCTTTTATGGGGGCTCTGGGGTGGATGGGTTTTGGGTTTTGGGTTCGATACGATACTCAATGAAAAGCCTCTGATGGCGATGACGCCGCAACAAGAGGCGTTCGAGTTTAGATGTTGCTATTGCCTTGTACTGGACTGGATGAATCTGAATCATGGCTACACTGGGAAAATAAAGGGGGGCTATCAGATAATCAGATTGATAAGTAGGGCAGTTATCGATTTGTTATCGATTTTCGAAGGTGGTCGCACCTGAAAAGCATAAAGAAAGCTTCAAAATGAAAAACTATTTTAAAACTTTATTTTTTTTTTATGACAAAACAAGATCAATAGCAAGATCTAAGCTCCTACTTCTACTATTGTTTCATAATTAATTTTTTGAATACTTTCCAACCCTGGTCACTCTAGAAAAAGCATAGAGATAGCTTCATGAAATTGGGACATCCATTTCTGCACCCCTCTGCACCTTTATCTATTCCTGTTAATCCACAAAAGAGCTATATTTTTCGACAGTGCCGATAAGCAGGAGCACTCCTTGAAACCCACTGACCATGATGATGATGCAGATTGAGAACGGATGGATCGATGCTTCCACAAGCTGACGAAATCGGGGCCGCACGGCACGAGGCCTGCCAGAGAAGGCTGGAAAACCCCCAAAATAAAGTCTCAGATACGAGGAATGGGATCTGGCCAACTAATGCCCCGAAGGTAATATACAAATATGTGTATATAGAGATATAATAACCGAGTCACCTGTGTGTATTGGCGGCGCCTTATCTTCCTTTTTTTTTGTTTTTAGGACCGACGAAGACGTTTTGGTTTGGTTACGGATTGCTGGTTATTCATCACGGCCCTGCGACATAATCAAATTCCCGCACCCGAACCCGGACCCGGACGGCATGATTTGGAGATAGAGTGGCGGTGTTGCATCGAGCCGGCCGGAATGACCGGCTGGAACGGTCGCCAAAGAAACAATATCCAACCATTCATCTATCGATTGCCGCCGTCATAATTCCGTCGCCGCAGTGTCATAAAAACGCAGTCCGCCAAAGAAAAGGTTCTCTATAAAGAGTACACTGAGCAAAAAATCTGTCAATGCCTGAATAATAATTAAAATCGAACATATTTTATTAGAAGATATATACTAAAAACTCTTTTTTAAAATAGAATTAACAAAAATAAAGGTTTAATAACAAAACTATATATTTTTTCACATTTATTTTTGTCAGTGCAGCTATATTCCACATATAAGGATATTATCTACCTGCCGAGGATATGCGGCGCGTGCGCTAATATACCTCTATATACCAAATGATGGGCAGACCGAGTCCTTTTTTTTTATTTGTACAACCCAGAGTGTCGATGATCCTGCAAAGTCAATTGGTTTCTAATGAGCTTAGCTCCTCTGTACAGACTCTGTCTGAAAACGAGTCAATTATTGGATAATAGTCCTTTAAAGAGTTGCACAAAAATATTATGAAATAGTTTAAGAATTCTATAATTTATTTTATTAAAAATATAAATATTATATGTCAAAACTATCCTTTTATGTCAAAACTATTTTCAAACTATTAGTCTCGTCTTTTTTTGATCGGAAACAAATATTTCCCCAACCTTTTACTAGTTTTGAAATTGGGGGCCCGACTTGTCCTACTTGTTGAGTGGCTCACAAAATATATATACATATATATATACATAAATATATATACATATAGACTTACGTCTAAGCACTATTTTATTTTATGGCTAAAAACATTGTCACACCCCCGAAATCCCCGGGAATTTCACTGAACTGACGCACTTTTCCGTCAGCTAGCGGAAAATGTTTGGTTCAAGTTCGACTACCCTTTCCTGGGTTACATAATTTTTATTATTTTTTTTTTTATAAAAAATGTATGAAATTAAATGTGAATAAAATATTTTTTGTAAAATTCCCCAATCTTAATTATATTAAATATATTAAAAGTATTAAAGAATATCTAGTGTTTTGGTATCTAGAGACCTCAAAACCCTTGATGATTTGTTGTTTTTTCCATTATTTTTTATTGTTATTATTAAACAAGCCGTTTGGCTGGTCATAGCTATTGTTTCTTTTGTTTTTTTGGTGCAAAGTTTAGGGAAAAACATAAAAACGATTCAGTAAAAAAAAAAAAGCGAAAATAAAACTATGGCGCGCGCCTTTTCAATAAAATGTTTATCATTGGGGCTTGTGTGTGTTTTGTGGGTGGTGGGTGGTTGGGTGGTTAGTCGGAATTGGTTGCCCAGTCACCTTGACATGTCACTAACAATAACAACAACAATCACAGCCATTAAACCCATTAACTAAACCACAAAGCAACAACAAAGCCAGTGTGAATTAAGACAATTATGACTTTGAAATAAAAAAACGAAAAAAAAAAAAGAAATGAAAGTGAATTTCAAACATTACTG
The DNA here is from genome assembly GCA_035047585.1 of Drosophila monieri. Classification (NCBI taxonomy): domain Eukaryota; kingdom Metazoa; phylum Arthropoda; class Insecta; order Diptera; family Drosophilidae; genus Drosophila; species Drosophila monieri. The sequence continues at coordinate 147,646 of JAWNPJ010000025.1, forward strand.
TCTCGAAACAAACAGAAAAAAAAATAAATAATAATACTAAACTCTGGCCCAGTTGATCAAGGGGGAAAGAGATGGGTGGACCGGGCGCGAAAGAGATAGGAAGTCGAAGCGTGGGACTTTTCGTTTGGCTTTTTTCAGTGGCATTGTTGGTGCCATTTGTTTTATGCCAAATTAAATGCCAACTAAATGTTGACAATTATGTGTCTGCCACTGCACTTTAACACCTTTCGTGCCCCGTTGAAAATGGCAATTGAAAAGGGAAATTGAAACTGAATCAGCAACTGAAACTGAAATCTGAAATCTCAAAACTGAAGACTTGTGTGGGGAGAAAAATGCAATATTCCAGAGACCATTGTTGTTGCTATACCCGTTGGGCTTTTAATGTTTATTTAACACGCATTGCCAGTTACAGTTATTGTTGTTATATTATTATTGTTATTGTTGTTATTGTCGCCATTGCTGTTATTGTTTAGCGCCATTGAATGCCACCCACGCGCAAGCGCAGCTTGTCCCACCGCACAGTGACATTTCCAATTGGAATCAATCATTGAACTGCATTCGCTTTCAATCGATTCGGTAGACACTTTCAATTTTCAGATTTTTAAAATAAGAGGGGGATAGTTTTAAGGTTTAAGAATAAATTATAATTGGCTTATTTATATAAGGATTTTTAACTTTTTAAGGACCTTTACTTGAAATCCCTTTTTAATACTGAATTGAAAAAGCTTTCTTCTTTTAGTATTTTTTTGTCGAGACTTGTCAAGTTCTTGTTTTCCAAATTTCTTTATTAAATTTTATTTTTTTTTAATCCTTTATTTTTTATTAGTCCTTTAAAAAAAATCCTAGGAAAATTAAAAGTTCTTTTAAATATAAATCTTCTGTTTAGAAACCCCTATTTTAGTTCCTAAAAGTTATAGAACTAAAAATACTAAAAGTTTGTATCAAAAATCCAATTTTATTTAAAATTATGACTCACCCATATAGTTTTAAAAAAACACACACTTTTTACTTTCCTCTGTTTTCCGCTTTTATGATTTCCATTAAACGAACCACTGTGCGAATTTTTCAAGTTCATTATAAATAAAACGTAAATATTATTAAATTGTTTACAAACGGCGCGTTGCACGTGTCGCCCAGTGTGTGTGCGGCGGTGTGTGTGTCGCGTTGGGGTGTATGTGTGTGCGTAGGGGCGCGTGTTTGCGTAGGTGTGTGCTTTTTGTATCTGTGTGATGTGTATCGAGTGTATTGAACTCTTGCTGCATTTTGCACAATTTCGACTTGTCTTTTCAGCTTCTTTTAATTTTATTTTTTATTTATTTATTTATTTATGCTTTTTTTCGACGCCCCTTTGTTGCCTCTTATTTAATTTTATTTATATCGCTCCGATGCCACTGTTTTTACAATTGTTTTAAGAACTTTAATACCTTTTTTCACCATATTGATTGATTCTTCGTCCCCAAGATGCTCTGAAAGTAAAGTCTTCTATTGTAATTTGTAATTTTTTAATTTAATTGCAAAGCCTACTAGGTTTAGTCTTTTTTTTTCCTTCATACCAGCAGCTGACACTCCAAAATTGACCTCTCCTGGTATTTTTTCTTAGGGCGGTCAACTGTAACGACAATGTAGCTTCTTTACCTTTCAAAGGCACTGAGAAAAATATTTTATTTATTGTATTATTATTTAAGCAGAGAAAAACCATCAAAAATTGTACAAAAAGGAAAAACTTGCAGGACCTTAGTAGTTATAATTCTCAACTATTTTTTCTAGGTTTCTGGTATATTTTTTGAAAGAAATCTTTGAGTTTTATAATATATTTTTTATTAATTATAATGACATAGTTAAAAAAAGAACAATATCAGACAAAAATGATAAAAATATGGAACTATTTCCTTAAAAAGTTAGATAAAAAGAGGATTAATCCTTTCCTTTCCTTCCTTAATATCCTTTTTCTAATTTTATTTCTTTTTACCAACATTATGGTCTTAAAAAACATGTAGTTTCTAGTTTCTTTTCTAGTTTCTCTCAGTGCATTAATGTTAATTTTAATGTTGCTTGATTGCCGATGACGCACCCTGAAAAGCTGAAAAGGTGAAAACGTGAAAAGGGACAGGGACAGGGACAGGGAGCATAAGACCAGCAGATCGTCTCCGACTTCCGTTTTCGGGCCAAAGTTAGAGGTTAAGGTTGAGGAATTGTCCAGGAAGTGTCCGCACTGTCGGGGGGTTAATGGATGCGGATATGGATGCGGATGCGATGGGCTCATCGCTAGATGAGAAATACGCTCCCGAGAGGGTGACTCTGCGGATAAGGTGAGCAAGCGAGAGGGAGATGGGGTGCTGGAAAGAGAGGGCAAGAAACATGGAAAGCGTGGCCAATGGCAACGGGATTTGCCCAAAAAATCTAAAATGCATCCAAACACACACACACAGGGACACAGACTCATATATATGTACATACATAAGGGTATTACATACAGTGGGTACTCTGGTCGAGAAAATTAAATAAAAAATTATGCAAACTGTTTTGTTTTTTAGAAAAGCTTTTAAAACTTTATCTTTAAGTAAATAATATTTTCGACTTTGAACTGGATTACGGTGGCTTTTGAATTTGTTTATTCAAGAATTCTTAAAAATAAACAATGATTTGTGATGATTAATTCGGGAATTAAAGTTTGTTTTTTGGCTTTTTCGAAAAAGCTTGAAGTCCAGTGGAAATCCAGAGGAAATGGCTCCAAGGCCTCACTGTGGCCGAGAAGAACGCTTCTCTCTGCAAGATGACTGCAGCTCTCTCTCTCTGGCCCACACGCACTCTGGCAATGTGTGTGTGTGCGTAATCCTATTTGCCGCAAAAACAAAAAACAAAAAATTGAAAAAAGAAAATCCAACAAAGAAGCAGTCGAGCTGCTGCTGCTGCTGCTGCTGCGCTGCCTCTGCCAAGATTTACAGAGCTGCGCAGCGCCAAGTCTGTATGCTCTCTCCCTCTGTCTCATTGGCTCGCTCTCATTCCCTCTGCTGCTGCTCTGCACTTTTATCTAACGCACACCACTGCAGCCAAGCAGCCGCCGCACGCACACACCAGCAGCAGCAGAGAGGACGCAGCAGCAGCAGCAGCAGAAGCAAGAGCAGCAGCAGCAGCAGCATGCCTGCTCTCTTTCCCTCTCGAAGCCTGAAAGATAACTGCGCTCGGGGCCTCTCGGCCGCTCTGCTGCTCTCGGCGACAGCGCTGCCGACGCTGAGCGGCAGAACGGCGTGCGGCGTGCGGCGCGCTTTGCTCTTTTATAAGTACAACTTCGTAGATACGTAGATACATTCGAGCTTCATCTGCACTGCCGAACGGTGAACCGTTACTTGACGTTGCGCTGCGGCTGCGCTCAGAACTCGTGCGCGGCAAAAAGCAAATGCAGAAAGCAGAAACATCTTCAAAAACTTGAAAGACAAAAAAAAAAAAAACCAAAAATTTGGAGCTAAAAAACTCTTTAAAAAATAAATACTACGAGTGCTAAAAAAAAAAAAACAAAGAATATTTTTTTTAAGTTTACTCCTTGGATTACCGCAAACTTACAATTTTTTTTACCAAAACTAAACTACCAAAGAAGTGTGATCGCCGAAAGTGTGCTAAGTGTGCTACTAAAATACGAAGAAATACGAAAATAAACAAAAATATATATTTCCAAAATATATCCATATTTCTACAACAAAAAACATCCAGCCAATAGTTACCAAAAAAATAAATAATATATATATTATTTAACGCTCAAAGAATTGATGTGGGAATGCCGTCGCAACTTTTCGAAAAATAAAAGATACAAAAATTAAACACAAATAAAGGTAATTAGCTTCGATCGAGCTTTTTTTTGGATAATTCTCAAATTTTTTGTTTCTGTGCTGAGTGAGTGAGTGGTGTTGTTGTGGAAAGCAGTCAAGCCCGAAAAAAAATATGGATTATCAAAAGGACAAATTTATCCTAGGACTGTAGCCTAGGAGAGGGATTACTAATAGAAAAACTTATCCCCAGACAAAGTTAATTTCTCGAAAACGTTTTCCAAATTCGGTTTCATAGACCACCATGACCCGATTAATTACCCTAAAATATTCCACAAAACTCTAGATAACATTTCAATTTGGTTGTCCTTCCCCTAATTTTCGACCCATTTTTTGGGTCAAGTTTTCGCCTGGCAATTAGCAGGGTCACCGGAATCAGCCATGGCCATCAGCCAGAAAACCCCTGAACTTTGACACACACACGCTCCGGTTCCAGAAACTATCACAGGGATGGGATGGCCCTCCACAGGGTTAATTCAGATTGATGATCTGTTTAGTGTTTAATGTCACTGAAAGTCTTTCCTGGCACCTGGACGGCCCTGGCACTCCATTCATTGATGAGTCCCAGTGCCATAAAGGCGTGAAATACTTGATTCCGATTCGGACACCGTCGGCAGGCTTTATCTCCCCTAATGAGTCATCCCGAAATCGAAATCAGCCAACCAAAATGAAACACAAATACCATTAAGAATTATAAATAAAATATATACAGTACATGTTATCGTTAGAAATTTTGTTCGATGGGTCAGCCTCTCATGGAGTTGGCTTTTTTGGGGAAGTTTAGGATTTCCGACTCTGATGATATAAAAAAATACAAATTGGAACAGCACTAATAGTCATAGCCTTGATAACGGTAAATGTTAATGAGCATGCCCACATTTTTCATTGGGAAAACAGAAAAAGATAAGCCTTGGAAACACAAACATAATATATACGTAGATATTTCTCCACCTCCTGCGGCTCTGCACCTGCAACAGTCGCGAATTCCTCTAATTTGAGTTTCATTCGAATTCTACTTCATGCGATTTCTACTTCTGTTTTTTAGTACTCTGTTTATTTGGCTTCGTCTCGGTTGTCATTATAAAGGCTACTTGTATCTGTAGCTGTATCGGTATCTCGGTATCTGTATCTCGAACTGCATCCACATCTGCGGCTTGTATATGTTTCGATCAGCTGTTTAGATCGCCTCGCTTGCGGCGACAGCGGGGCTAGAGTCTGGGGGCGATCAGCTTTCGCAGGGGATCTTATTCTTTTGGGGATGTTATTGTTAAACGGAAGGAAAACAAAAGGGAATTCCTAGCTCTTCTTTAGAAATCCGATTATTGATTTGTTGGATGATCTACAGGCGTGAGCTTATCGAAAGCTGGCCATCTCTAGGCGCTGGCGGCTTTCGATATCCTGGCTGACTTCGTGCGCTCACGATTCCTAATTCTCTCTTTCTGTTCTCTCTCTCTCTCCCCCCCAGCGCAGTCGGCGTCCCACCAGGCAGAGGCAGAGCACACCCGTCACAATGCTGGCAGCACAGCAGCAGCACAGTACCAGCAACAACACCAACACAACTAACACCACAGAGAACGAGATGGAGCGCCAGAGGCGGGACTCCACCACCTCGGAATCCTCGCTGGAGCACCTGGACCTGGGGCGCACGCCCAAAAAGCTCAGCGCAGTCAGCGGCGGCGGCAGCGGCAGTCTGGTGCTGCAGCCGACGTCGACGCCACACGATGTCGCGACAGCGACGTCGCGCAAACGTAAGCTGCGCCAGCTCCAACACCACCACCAGGACCTGCTCAGCGACGAGGACGAGGAGGAGGACGAGGCATCAGCATCGGCTGGGCCCCGCCCCCACGGCCGTCAGAAGCAGCGACGCAACGCCTCTGCCTCGGCCAGCATCGTGCTGGACGGCAGCGGCAGCGACGCCAGCTCGCTGCGCAAGAAGTTCCGTTTGAATCGCTCAGCAGCTGCGGTGGCGGCTGTCTCCAGTCTCTCGGAATCGGGATTCGTCGACACCACCGCCCACAGCGGCTACTTGGGCAACAACAGCAGCTCGGCGACAGCGACGTCGACGGCAGCAGCAACTGCGACGCAATCGGCGAGCAGCAGCAACAGCAGCAGCGGCAGCAGCACCGCCGGATCCGGCGGATCATCGCCCCAAGGCGGCCTGTGCCTCTCCAGCGGCGAGTCCGGCATCGGGGCGGGGGACGAGCACATGAAGTACGTGTGCCCCATCTGCGAGGTGGTCAGTGCCACGCCCCACGAGTTCACCAATCACATTCGGTGCCACAACTACGCCAACGGGGACACCGAGAACTTCACCTGCCGCATCTGCTCCAAGGTGAGTCAGCTACAGGGGTAACTCCCAAAGGGGGAAAGGGTTTATCTTTGAAAAGGTTTTTGAAATATTTTTTGAAAAAATAATAATTAAAAACTTCTAAAAACAGATCCTTAAAATATTTTAGCTTAGTGATTATATATATATTTTTTTATTGTTATTTCTTGGGAATAACACTTTGAAAAGTTTTTGAAATAGTTTTGAAAAAGATTTTGAAAAAATAATATTTACAAGCTTCTAAAAATAGTTTCTTAATATATTTGAGCTTAAGGATATATATTTTTTTTTATTTTTATTTTTTTTGGGAATAACACTTTTTTGAAATAGTTTTTAAGAAAAATATAATTAATAGCTTTTGAAAAAGTTAAAAGTAAAATTGTTTATTTTAATATTGATAATATTTCTTACCTAAAAATAAATATTTGAAGCTTAAATTATTAAAAAGTAAAGCAACTTAATTATATTTTGTATTTTTTTATTTAAATTATTTAAAATAATTTAAAGAGTAACCTTAAAATTAAAATTAAAACAAGAACTAAAAAAAAATAGATAAATAAGCAGTTCACTCTCACCCAGTGCCCACTGTACTGACAGGTGTAGTGGAGTTTCCCCCACCTCCCCTGCAATTACTCACCTGTTCTCCCGCTTAACGCTCTCTCCTTCTCTCTCTCTCGCCCTCTCTGCCTCTCTTTTGGGGAACAGGTGCTCTCGTCCGCCTCATCCCTGGACAGACACGTGCTGGTGCACACGGGCGAGCGTCCCTTCAACTGCCGCTACTGCCACCTGACCTTCACCACCAACGGGAACATGCACCGCCACATGCGCACCCACAAGCAGCATCAGGCGAACCAGTCCCAGTCCCAGTCGCAGTCTCAGTCCCATCAGCAGCAGCAGCGACGCCAGCAACAGTCACATCCTGCCCAGCAGCAGCAACAGCTGCAGCAGCAGCAGCAGCATCAGCATCTCCAACAGCAACAGAGCCTCAATCCCGCCCAGCAGTCGCTGTCGGGACGGGCGGAGAGCTACGAGAGCGACGCCAGCTGCTCCACAGACGCCTCCAGCGGGCACAGCCGCAGTCGCAGCAGCTCCTCCCTCACCCACAACAACAACAACTCGCAGAAGGCCAACCACAACCACAACCACAAGGACATGGAGCTGGACCTGGAGCTGGAGGAGGAGGTGAAGCACCACCAGAACCGTCGCGGCCTCAAGACAACCATCAACAACAATGTCATCGAGAGCGAGCACGAGGAGGAGGAGGAGGAGGACCAGGATCACGACGATGTCGATGAGGAGGCGGATGTGGCCATGCTGACGTCCACCCCGGATGTCGCCACCCTGTTGGCCGGTGCCAGTGCCTCGGGAGCTGCCTCCCGCTCTGTTTCCCCCTCGTCGGCCGCCTCGCCGGCCCTCCTGCTCAGTTGCCCCGCCTGCGGAGCCGGGGACTTCGAGACGCTGCCATCGTTGTGCGACCACCTGGACGCCCGGCACTCGGACATCCCGGCCAAGTGCCGCGATTGCGAGGTGATCTTCGCCAGCCACCGCCAGTTGCAGGCCCACTGCTGCCGCATCGGACTAGGACGTCCAGCTGGAGTCGGACTGCCGCCGCTGCTGGGCGCCAGCAGCTCCCCGCTCCACGGCGACGACGATGCCGAGGACGAGGATGATGAGGACGCGGAGCGTCGTCTGCGCCTGGAGAAGCAGCGCCTGGCCGACCAGCGCGAGGACTTCTTCCAGCAGCTCTACCTCAAGGGCAAGACCTCCGGCGAGCATCCGCCCTCGCCCATCAAGCACGAGCCGGCGGACAGCAAGGACCTGGCCGACATCCAGAGCATCCTGAACATGACCAGCTCCAGCTGCACCAGCAGCTTCCTGCGCAACTTCGAGCAGTCGGTGAACACGCCCAGCTCCAGCCAGTACAGCCTGGACGGGCGCGACCAGGAGGAGGAGGCGCAGGATGCCTTCACCTCGGAGTTCCGGCGGATGAAGTTGCGGGGCGAGTTCCCCTGCAAGCTCTGCACCGCCGTATTCCCCAATCTGCGCGCCCTCAAGGGCCACAATCGCGTCCACCTGGGCTCAGTGGGTCCGGCCGGGCCGTTCCGGTGCAACATGTGCCCCTACGCCGTCTGCGACAAGGCCGCCCTGGTGCGGCACATGCGCACCCACAACGGGGACCGTCCCTACGAGTGCGCCGTCTGCAACTACGCCTTCACCACCAAGGCCAACTGCGAGCGGCACCTGAGGAACCGGCACGGCAAGACCAGCCGGGAGGAGGTGAAGCGCGCCATCATCTACCATCCGGCGGAGGACGCCGGCTGCGGCGAGGACGGCAAGTCCCGTCTCGGCGAGGATCTGGACCTGAGCTTCCGCTCGATCAGCCCGACTCCCCCGCCGCCACCGCCGCCGCCGCTCCCGGAGAGCAGCTCCCAGCTGAAGCACATGCTCCTCGGCGAGAACCAGCCGGCGGGTGGGTCTGTGGGAGGAGCGGCTGCCCCCAGCAGCCCCCGCTGAAGATCCAGGTCAAGAGTCTCGACCAGCTGGTGGACAAGAAGCCCAGCCAGGAGAAAGGCTCGCCCAGCGCCGCCCTGGACTTCAGCATGGACGTGCTGGATCTCAGCAAGAAGCCCTCCGGCGGATCGGCGGCCATTACCCCGACTCCCACACCGAATCCGGCTCCGCTGGTGGCTCCGCCGGGAGTGCCTGGCACCCCGGACTTGGCCGCCGCCCTGGAGCAGCACCAGTTGCTCCTCGCCCAGCAGCAGCTCTTCGCCGGAGCCGCCGGTGATGCCGCCTCCCAGTATGTCCAGCAGTTTTTCCGCAGCCTCATGCTGCAGTCCCAGAGCCCGAGCTTCTCGTACCTCTATGGTGCCTTCATGGCCCCGCCGCCACCGCAGGCCAACCCGGAGAAGCCCCCTCCGCTGGTGAGTCCGCCCACCCGGGGCCTCAATCCTCTGCCGATGGGCGGCGTGGGCGTGCCAGTGCCGCCGGGCGGGCCCGTCAAGATGGTCATCAAGAACGGCGTCCTGATGCCGAAGCAGAAGCAGCGCCGCTACCGCACCGAGCGGCCCTTCGCCTGCGAGCACTGCTCCGCCCGCTTCACCCTCCGCAGCAACATGGAGCGCCACGTGAAGCAGCAGCACCCCCAGTTCTATGCCCAGCGCCAGAGGAGCGGCCACCACGTGATGCGCGGACGTGGCGCCTCCAACGCCGCTGCCGCTGCCGCCGCCGCCGCTGCTGCCGCTGGCATGGGAGTTCCCGGCGTGTCATCCGCCGGCGTCGGCTCCGGCGCCCATCACCATCCCGGCCATGGTCATGGACACGGCCATGCCCCCATCTCGGAGCAGGTCAAGTACGCCATTCTCGCCCAGCAGCTGAAGGCCCACAAGAACACGGATCTGCTGCAGCAGGCCCTGGCCCACGGATCGAGCAGTGTGTCCGGCAATCCCCTCCTGCACTTCGGCTATCCACTGGCCACTCCGCCGCCCAGCTCTGCACTGCACAACGGCGGCAGCGGCCAGGCGGGAAACGGGGTTCCCATGGTCTCCATGGACGACGATGAGCCCAAGCTGATCATCGATGAGGACGAGAACGACAACGACGTGGAGGAGGTGGACGACTTCGAGGAGGACGAGGAGGAGGATGAGGAGGAGGATGAGCCGGAGGACGAGCCCGAGATCATTGCCGATGAGGAGCCACTGCCACGCGACGAGGTGGAGGACCAGCCGCTGGACAAGATGGAGGAGCTGGAGCTGCCGAAGCCACTCACGGAGCAACTGCCACTCGAGGCGGCCCAGAAGACCGCCGAGACCATCCTGGAGCAGGCCATCAAGGCGGGCAAGCCCGTGACCACGCCCCCGCCTCCGCCGAAGGAGCAGCAGCTGGAGCAGATCGCTCCGCCCGCTCCCAGCTCCCTGAAGACGATGATCGCCCAGGCCGAGTCCGTGGCCAAGTCCCTCAAGGAGGTGGCCAGTTCGCCGTTCAAGGACGAGTCGCAGGACCTGGTGCCGGTGGCCAAGCTGGTGGACAACGCCACGAGCCAGAACATGAGCTTCAACAGCTACTTCCGGCCCAGCGACGTGGCCAACCACATGGAGCAGAGCGACGAGGAGGGCCTTGTGGCCTCCGGCAGCGCCTCCGAGAGCAACAACAGCGGCACCGAGGACGTCACCAGCAGCTCCTCCAACAGCGAGCCGAAGAAGAAGTCCGCCTACAGCCTCGCCCCCAACAGGGTCTCCTGCCCCTACTGCCAGCGCATGTTCCCGTGGAGCAGCTCCCTGCGCCGCCACATCCTCACCCACACCGGCCAGAAGCCCTTCAAGTGCTCCCACTGCCCCCTGCTCTTCACCACCAAGAGCAACTGCGACCGCCACCTGCTGCGCAAGCACGGCAACGTCGAGTCCGCCATGTCCGTCTACGTGCCCACCGAGGACGTCAGCGAGCCGATTCCCGTGCCCAAGTCCGTCGAGGAGATCGAGCTGGAGGAGCAGCGCCGCCGCCAGGAGGCGGAGCGCGAGCGGGAACGCGAACGGGAGCGTGCCCGGGAGCGGGAGATGGAGCGGGAGCGCGAACTGGAGCTGGAGCGCGAGCGGGAGCTGGCCGAGAAGGAGAAGGAGCGCGAACGCCAGCAGCTCATCCAGAAGTTGGCTGCCCAGATGGCCGCCGCCGCCGTGGCTGCAGCTGGCCCCGGTGCTGCGGGAGTCGTCCCGCCCGGCGGATTAGACGCCCAGGCTGGCGGGGATCTGCCCTACAAGTGTCATCTCTGCGAGGGCTCCTTCGCCGACCGGCTGCAGTGCCTCGAGCACATCAAGCAGGCCCATGCCCACGAGTTCGCCCTGCTGCTCGCCAAGGGCGCCATCGAGAACGAGTCCGTGCTGGGCGAGTCGGCCTCGGGGAATCCCAGCCAGCCCCCACCAGCCAGCCAGCAGCAGCCCCACTCCGACGATGAGGCCGCCAACGGCGTGGTCGGTGGTGCCGGAGGGGCCGGGGGGCGTGGCAAGTACCCGGACTACAGCAACCGGAAGGTGATCTGCGCCTTCTGCGTGCGCCGCTTCTGGTCTACCGAGGATCTGCGCCGCCACATGCGCACCCACTCCGGGGAGCGGCCGTTCCAGTGCGAGACCTGCCTCCGGAAGTTCACCCTCAAGCACAGCATGCTCCGTCACATGAAGAAGCACAGCGGACGCGCCCACAACGGCGACGCTCCCGGCTCCGACTGCTCCGATGATGAGCAGGTGAGCAGCAGCCCTCCTGGCACTCCGGCTCCGCCTACGGCCTCCTCCGCCAACAACAACAACAGCTGCCACACCAACAACAACAACAACAACACGGTGAGCGCCAAACTGGGCCTGCCGAAGCTGCACGAGCTGCTGGAGTGGCGGGCCAGCCGGCTGGCGGGGGAGCACAAGGAGAACCTGGGCGAGGCCACGGCCCCCTCGGGCTCCAGCACGGATCTGATCGGGAATCTGCTCGGGATCAGCGACCAGGGCATTCTCAACAAGCTGCTCTCCTCAGCCGACGAGGCGGCCAAGCTCCTCGGCGTGGACAACAAATAGATCTTGAAAGCCATAAGACACTGCTGGGAGAACCCCTCTAAGCTACACATATTTCTTAAAAAAAAGAGTAATATTTAAAAAAAAAGAGAGTAGAAGAAGCAGCCTTACGTATACCAAAGCTTAAATAGTTTTCAGTAAATTATAGTACTTAAAAAACTACTTAAAAAATAACTTAAAAAAAGAGACCCATTTTGAAACCTCCCCTCATATTTTTTTTTGAAACTTATTTTAATAACGGTTTAACCATCAAATCAAAAAACATTTAAAAACACCATTTTTTTTTTGAAGCAACCATTTTTTTTTATCCTAGCTGTAGGTAATTTTAAATATATATTTTTTAACTTAAGAACTTAAGTAGCAGCAATCGAAAAACAACGAACATTTTTCATGACAACAAACAAGACTTTCACACACACAAAAAAAAAAAAAATGGGAAAAAAATTAAAATTAAAAATTACACAAAAAATATATTTAAAAAAAAATATGTACATTGAAAGAGGCCTTGAGAAACCGCAGCGTGGCTTAAATATATTCATTAAGAAACAAAGATAAACTATAAACAAATTGAAAACAAAATTGTAAGTCAAATTATTCGATAAGACTCTAGTTTTAGGCGCATGTTTTTTTTTTAAGGATCTTATTTAAAGAAACTCATTCATTGCTGTAGCCTACACACACTAATTATTACGATATATAGCTATTAAAGACACGGAAAGCATGATTCTTATATTAATTACAAGTTAGTGGACTTCTTACAGCAATAACCAAAGCATTTTTAAGATAAACGAAGGATTAACTTACCCACTGCATGCCTATATACCATATATTATATAATATCAAATATATACATCAGAGCGAAAGGGCGTACTTAACTTTTACTCTTAATGTGGCAGCAACAAACTACTGAACAAATTAAACTATGTACTTAGCGTTTATTGAATGTACTTAAAAACAAACCACGAAAAGTGTACTTAATTGTAAACCCTCAGCAACACGAAGCAACGAGAATGGATTACAAATTGAATTCAAATAAAATAGCGATGAAAGAAAGCGTTCAATGTTTCTTATTTTTCAATTTAATAAGAGTTTAAGGAGTAAACTTACACGATAATCAACATTTGAGTTACCCGCCACTGTTAAGCAACAGCCACCTGTTGCGTTTAACAGAGCGCTGTTATGGCCATTTCTATCGATAGTCGCGCCGTATATAACGATAGTTCCCTACCGACCACTGCTCGTGACTGTAGCAGCCGCTTGTTGCCCATCCCTAGCACTCGGTCGTCGTGTATTTTGGTTTTTCGTTCAACGATTTTATTTTTATTCATTTTAGTTTCGTGTCAGCTTGAATTGAGTTAAAAATTGGAAGCCCTGTGCCGGTTCGAATCCATATCAAAATTATCTAAATTCAGCGTGTGCCCCCCAGTGCCGGACGAGTGCGTGTCGCCAGGGAAACGATTGGAGTCGAAAACCATAATAAATCGTAGAGCGTGTGCGCTTGCAGTCTCTGACGAAATCCAGAGATAGTTCCAGCAAAAAGAGCAAGCATTTTCAGCCAGGTGAGCAGTCACAGTGCCCACCGAGCAGTCCCGGTGAGCAGACCTCGCCAGCTCCCCCGATAACTCGAACTAATAATCTTATTTGTTTTTTTTCGAAGAAGAAGTAGCAGCAGCAGCAGTTATTAGCATTCCCACGTCCCGAAGCCATCATGACCAGCGAGGCGAATACACCAGTCCTGCGCAACTGCATCCGGTTGCCGCTGGCCGAGGATGAGTTGCTGGAGGTTACCGCCAAGGCCAAGGACTACGCCATCATGCACGGCGCTGCTATGCGATCCAAGACGGCCTTCAGTCCCGACTCCCTCAACGTGAGTACAGTCCTGTACAGCCGAGGCCAAGGTCCTTTTAACATTTCGTTTGTTGCCTTGAAGTTTGCTCCGTTCGTGCTGGTGCCGTCGTCCTTTCCGCGCAAGGAGTTCGAGAAGGCCGTGGCCCTGCAGCCCATCATCAACCGGCTGATGCACAATGTGGCCCACGACGAGGAGTTCATCACCACCACCCTGGCGGAGACGATTAAGGTGGACGAGTTCACGGCGAATCTGTTCAACATCTACCGCAAGGTCTTGGCCCACGGCTTCACCCAGGTGAGATGCCGTCGGCTGGCAGGCAAAGTCACATCATCCATGCATCCGATCCTCCACCAAACGCCATCTAAGCCATCTAAGCCACCAACCAACATCCCCCATCTCACTCATTCCCATCGGGAGCACATCCACAGGCAGCCAGCTTAGATTTATTGGGCCCCTCCACCCACCTCCGCGTTGCAATCTTATCGCCCGCCACTCCCACCCCCCCCAAATCCATAAATCGCCAATGCCCCAGTCGGTTATAGTTGCTAATCTCGCGTGATTTATTTGGGCATCCTGCCGGTGAGGAGGAGCGCTCCTTATCGGCCGGCGGCTGGGCCAGGTAGCCGCTTGTAAATCCATGTAGGCCATCCATCCGACCACTCCCGACGACCCATCAACATAAAAATAGAAACCGAATGCTGTCTTGCTCTAATGAGTCTCCTCATTATTTGGTGGAGTGCCGCAGTTCCATGACTAATCACGGGTCATATTTTGAGATGACCAGGCAGGAGTCATCAGGCTGTGCCAATATCACTTTCTACATTACACTTTTTTCTGCTTATTCTCGTTATTCCTCTTATTTTTTGTTTATTTTTTTTTGGAAATCCCTCCACTCCCCACTAAAAAGTAAAATGAAAATAATAAATTCCTAACCCCGCCATTGTTCAAAATTTCTCGACTACAATCACAATCTGTTGCTCCATTATCCGTCACTCATTGCATCGCTATGCTATCTGAATCGGGAAAATCGGAAATCGGAAGAAAATATCACTGGGAATGCTGAGGAGCGACCTAATGCTGGAGTCCGGCTGTCCGCAGCTCTCGCCCCATGCATTTAGATCGAAAGCTGGTGCAGATGAGGCTGCCGGAACAACTGGTGCTGGTGCTGCTGCTGCTGCTGCTACTGCTGCTCCTGCTCCTGCTGTTGTTGGGACGGAGACTGGGACTGTAGGTGGCACTGCCGAGGAGAAGATCAAGAAGGAGATGGTGGCGGCGGCGGCGGAGCGGGCGATGAATGATCGAAAGGATTGCAGGGAGCTGCAGTTGAGCCAGGCCACCACAGAGCAGAAGATGGAAGCGAGGAGCGTACCATCGGCGTACTGCTGCTGGAAACAAGTCGAGATCAATACGATAGCTTCGGGCTTTGGCCATTTGGGACCAGCAAGTAAAACCATACAAAGGTGCTGTCCACAGTCCACCACACCTCCAAAAACTCCATACCATTTTCCACTCCGAACCAGTTCCTCCCTCAACTCTCCCCCCAACTCCATCACATCCAGCAACATTTCAATGACCCCTGACCTCGATCTCATCACCATTGCATCGCTTGTTTCCTTCGCTAACCCCCCAGCTGCATCCATACACAAGTACACTAACACACTAGATCAGGAAACTGTATCCATGCGATGGATCCACTTCATGAAGAGCCTTTTCCAGAACTTCTTTGTAGTTTGTTTCTCAAATTCTTGATATTTTTGAGATTTTTTAATAAAATAAAGTTTAAAAAATGTAATTTTTATTAAAATACTCTACAAGTGATTCAATTTTCTGCTTAATTAAAAACAAATCATGTTGAAAAATGATTTATTAAATATATTTCGCATTTTTTAGTATTATTTTTCTTAAAAAATGATTATCCTTTTCTGTATTACAGTGTGTTTGTGTATGCCGCTTGTAGTGTGTCCTTTGTATTTTTGCGATTTTTAGACAAATTTATTTTAAAACTATATATCCTGTATATATGCCTGAATGTTTCCTTTTGTTCCGTTTGTGATGAAGTCTTGAAAGTGTTGCGTAGTTTTTGATTTGCTGCCGCCGCCTCCAGCTCCTTCCTGCTCTGTAACCGATCTGCTCCTGCCACAGCTGCTTCTTAAATAATTATACTAGATCCTGCCACCGCTCCTCTAACTCCAGCTGCTAAAAACTAATCGCAATCGCTTCAAAGTACTCCTCCTCCCTATTCCTCCCACAGTGACTGTCCGTAAATCGTCGAGTCCCTTTCCAAAGTCCCTATCTAAAGGTTTAGGATAAACATTTGTTACTAGAGTTCCTGGATGGATATTGGAGCCGCATTGTCAAGGTCGCCTGTCCCCCCCAGTCCCCAGATACGGCCCCAAGATAGGAATACTAAAACAAAAACAAAAATGATATAGATACGCCCCGTAATGGAGCGATAACGTGGAACTACAAGTTGCGTTTTTTTTTGTTTAAAAAATATGGATAGCAACCCGAGGCCCGAAACCCATGGGTTTTCAACTTCCACCAGTCACTATTATGATTATTTTTGTTTATTTTCAAGAACATGGGAAGCCAAGCTTATCGACAGACTTTTGGTTCTCCCACCTGCCGACTTCCGATTTTTAAACTCAAACACAAAACACATTTTTATTTCTGTTTTTTTTTTTAATTAAATGCCACCAGCCATGACGTAAACAGTTTTTATTTTGTGAATAGACTAGAACTCGAATGATGAAGTGATGAAGTGATGGCATGATAAAAATTTGTTTCTGTTAGCGGATAATTGCGAAATCGGGCAGGGGGCTTTAGTTCATTATCTAAAGCACAAATTTTAGATTAAAAAAATACTTCAATCTAAGTTACTTCAATCTAAAACTTGAAATCAGCTTAGACTTTTTATTTAAAATAAAAATAATTGAAAAATATGAAAGAAAAGTGTCATACCTAGTACCGGGTATTGATCTTTAGGGTGAACTTTAGTCTAATTACGTGCAAAGCTATTTCAATCTAAAAACTACACTTAAATAATTTAGAAAACTGAAAAATAATATTTTTTTAGAACCTGTCTTTACAAAGTAAACCCAATAATCCCCTTAAAGCATAGGCTTTTGATTTAAAATAAAAATTATTGAAAAATATGAAAGGAAAATGTCGTACCTAGAGAATAGAACCTAAGGGTGGACCTTAGTTTACTTCAATACAAAATTAATAATATATAAACTATAATTTTATAATTTATAAAACGAAAAACCAAATTTTTTAGAACCTGTCTTGAAAAAGTAAATCCAATAATCCCCTTAACGCATAGACTTTTGATTTAAAATGTAATTTAATGAAAAATATGAAAGGAAAATGTCATGCTCAGTACCGGGTATCGATCTTTAGGGTGAACCTTATACTAAACTAAACTAAATTAGTTAGACTAAACTAAACTAAAACTAAAATCTTTAAATAGTAATCCCAATGAACCCCTTAGATTAGCTGCTGCTGCATTTTTGGGGGCCAGGGTAGCACCGTTTCATCGACCATATTCCATTCCTCGATCTTCAGCTACGACTCTGCACCCGTTTCATCCCTAGATTAAGACCTACGGGCATAAGACTTACTATAAACTATACTAGATATATTATGCTAATAATTATAATTTGATTTTATTATAACTGCTTCACCGGCCAGTTAGTTGTAGTTTTAAGGGCTGACCTTAAACAAAAAGGACCTGAACTAAAGCACCTAATGTATATATAACATATAATGATCATTATTGCAGGCTTATAGCATCGGTCTGTTGCGATCCGACTATATGGCACACGTGTACGAGGACTGTGCGATAAAGCAGGTCGAGATCAACACGGTGGCCTCCAGTTTCGCTGGCATTGCCACCCAATTGGTGCCGCAGCAGAAGTATTAAGCGCTCTTCTCTATCTATCTCTCTCTATCTATATATCTATCTATCTCTCTCTCACACACACACATTCGAATGCACAAACACACATTTGCCCACCTGTCCCCCCAACCAACCCCCCACCTCACCTGTAAAAAAAAAATACAAAAAAAAATTCTAAAAATTGGTTCTAACGGTTTCATTCTTTTTTTTTAATTTGCATGTGGTTGCATCTCTTTCTATCTGTATATATCTGTCCTTCTCCAACCCGCCATAGCATTGCGTTCTTAAAAAAGTTAACCCACCTTTTCCAAACTCCCCCGCACACCCACCCAGCCACACTCCCACCTAACCCACTCCTGGTTGCGGCCACACTAACTGTTACCCCATCCGACCCAGACCCCACATTTGTTGTTGTTTTTTGCTGTTGTTGTTGGTCCATTGATTACGAAATAATGCTAATCACCTTTCTCTTTCTGCTCCTGCCACTCCACCCCTCCCCCACCACTCTCCCCGCCGCAGATTCGTACTTAGCGAGCTGGGCCATGCGGACAAGCTGAAGAATGTGAGTATACTTTTTGAATACCTCTCTGATATCGTACTACTACTCCTAAGATAGTTACTAAAAAGCTAGTGATGTACTTGGTGTTCGTAGGAGATTGATCTATAAACAGTTTAAGACATTCCGCTTAAGAATCGGTTGGGAATCGGCCAAGATATAGCCATGAATCCGGGCCATACTGGGAAATCCAACATTTTGCAGGGCATTCCCCACAAAATTTGAAAAAATTTCGAAAAAATATTTTTTTTCTAGATTTTGATGCAGATTGACGAAGAATCGATCCACAAGCGTTTTAAGGTATACCGCTTCAAAATCGGTTCAGAATTGGAAAAGATATAGCCATGGCTCTGGGCCAAAGATGGAAATCCTGGATTTTCCATGGGACCCCCCACAAAATTTGAAAAAATTTCGAAAAAATATTTTGTTGTCAGGTTTTGGTGCAGATCGACGGAGAATCGATCCACAAGCGTTTTAAGGTATTCCGCTTCAAAATCGGTTCAGAATTGGAAAAGATATAGCCATGGCTCTGGGCCAAAGATGGAAATCCTGGATTTTGCAGGGGACCCCCCACAAAATTTGAAAAAATTTCGAAAAAATATTCTGTTGTTAGGTTTTGATGCAGATCGATGGAGAATTGATCCACTAACGTTTTAAGGTATTCCGCTTCAAAATCGGTTCAGAATTGGAAAAGATATAGCCATGGCTCTGGGTGAAAAATGGAAATCCTGGATTTTGCAGGGGACCCCCCACAAAATTTGAAAAAATTTCGAAAAAATATTTTGTTGCCAGGTTTTGGTGCAGATCGACGGAGAATTGATCCACTGACGTTTTAAGGTATTCCGCTTCAAAATCGGTTCAGAATTGGAAAAGATATAGCCATGGCTCTGGGTGAAAAATGGAAATCCTGGATTTTGCAGGGGACCCCCCACAAAATTTGAAAAAATTTCGAAAAAATATTTTGTTGCCAGGTTTTGATGCAGATCGACGGAGAATCGATCCACAAGCGTTTTAAGGTATTCCGCATCAAAATCGGTTCAGAATTGGAAAAGATATAGCCATGGCTCTGGGCCAAAGATGGAAATCCTGGATTTTGCAGGGGACCCCCCACAAAATTTGAAAAAATTTCGAAAAAATATTTTGTTGCCAGGTTTTGATGCAGATCGACGGAGAATCGATCCACTAACGTTTTAAGGTATTCCGCTTCAAAATCGGTTCAGAATTGGAAAAGATATAGCCATGGCTCTGGGCCAAAGATGGAAATCCTGGATTTTGCAGGGGACCCCCCACAAAATTTGAAAAAATTTCGAAAAAATATTTTGTTTCTAGATTTTGATGCAGATCGACGGAGAATCGATCCACAAGCGTTTTAAGGTATTCCGCATCAAAATCGGTTCAGAATTGGAAAAGATATAGCCATGGCTCTGGGCCAAAGATGGAAATCCTGGATTTTGCAGGGGACCCCCCACAAAATTTGAAAAAATTTCGAAAAAATATTTTGTTGCCAGGTTTTGATGCAGATCGACGGAGAATCGATCCACTAACGTTTTAAGGTATTCCGCTTCAAAATCGGTTCAGAATTGGAAAAGATATAGCCATGGCTCTGGGCCAAAGATGGAAATCCTGGATTTTGCAGGGGACCCCCCACAAAATTTGAAAAAATTTCGAAAAAATATTTTGTTGCCAGGTTTTGATGCAGATCGACGGAGAATCGATCCACTAACGTTTTAAGGTATTCCGCTTCAAAATCGGTTCAGAATTGGAAAAGATATAGCCATGGCTCTGGGCCAAAGATGGAAATCCTGGATTTTGCAGGGGACCCCCCACAAAATTTGAAAAAATTTCGAAAAAATATTTTGTTGCCAGGTTTTGATGCAGATCGACGGAGAATCGATCCACAAGCGTTTTAAGGTATTCCGCATCAAAATCGGTTCAGAATTGGAAAAGATATAGCCATGGCTCTGGGCCAAAGATGGAAATCCTGGATTTTGCAGGGGACCCCCCACAAAATTTGAAAAAATTTCGAAAAAATATTTTGTTGCCAGGTTTTGATGCAGATCGACGGAGAATCGATCCACAAGCGTTTTAAGGTATTCCGCATCAAAATCGGTTCAGAATTGGAAAAGATATAGCCATGGCTCTGGGCCAAAGATGGAAATCCTGGATTTTGCAGGGGACCCCCCACAAAATTTGAAAAAATTTCGAAAAAATATTTTGTTGCCAGGTTTTGATGCAGATCGACGGAGAATCGATCCACTAACGTTTTAAGGTATTCCGCATCAAAATCGGTTCAGAATTGGAAAAGATATAGCCATGGCTCTGGGCCAAAGATGGAAATCCTGGATTTTGCAGGGCATCCCCCACAAAAATTGAAAAAATTTCGAAAAAATATTTTGTTGCCAGGTTTTGATGCAGATCGACGGAGAATTGATCCACTAACGTTTTAAGGTATTCCGCATCAAAATCGGTTCAGAATTGGAAAAGATATAGCCATGGCTCTGGGCCAAAGATGGAAATCCTGGATTTTGCAGGGGACCCCCCACAAAATTTCGAAAAAATATTTTGTTGTTAGGTTTTGATGCAGATCTACGGAGAATCGATCCACTAACGTTTTAAGGTATTCCGCATCAAAATCGGTTCAGAATTGGAAAAGATATAGCCATGGCTCTGGGCCAAAGATGGAAATCCTGGATTTTGCAGGGGACCTCCCACAAAATTTGAAAAAATTTCGAAAAAATATTTTGTTGTTAGGTTTTGATGCAGATCTACGGAGAATCGATCCACTAACGTTTTAAGGTATTCCGCTTCAAAATCGGTTCAGAATTGGAAAAGATATAGCCATGGCTCTGGGCCAAAGATGGAAATCCTGGATTTTGCAGGGGACCCCCCACAAAATTTGAAAAAATGTCGAAAAAATATTTTGTTTCTAGATTTTGAAGCAGATCGACGGAGAATCGATCCACTAACGTTTTAAGGTATTCCGCTTCAAAATCGGTTCAGAATTGGAAAAGATATAGCCATGGCTCTGGGCCAAAGATGGAAATCCTGGATTTTGCAGGGGACCCCCCACAAAATTTGAAAAAATTTCGAAAAAATATTTTGTTGCCAGGTTTTGATGCAGATCGACGGAGAATCGATCCACTAACGTTTTAAGATATTCTTCTTTAAGATCGGATGAGAATCAGCAAAGATATAGATACAAATAATCGTAAAAAGATGAATTAGTTTAGGAACTTCGTTTTTTTATTCAGAAATTCAATTTATTTAAATTTATAATTTTTGATAATTGAATTTTATTGTCAACGTTGATTGAAAGCTAGTGATGCCCTTAAATTTTAGTAATTTTTGTGATTTCTCTTCAACAGATGCCCCAGAACAACGCCCTGGCAGGACTCTGCGACGGAATGGTCAAGGCCTGGGACATCTACGCCCGACCCAACGCTGTAATCCTGTTCATCATCGAGGACGTGTCGTACAACATCTGCGATCAGCGATTCCACGAGTTCTACATCCGCGAGACCTATCCGCACATCAAGGTCCTGCGTCGCACCCTCAGCGACGTTCACCGCGAAGGAAAACTGGGCCAGAACAAGGAGCTGCTGCTGTAAGGGAGTAACCCCCCCATTGACTTCCATTATTTATATCCTTGTCTTCTTCCCAAAGTGGTCAGCAGGAGGTGGCCGTGATCTATTTCCGGGCTGGCTACGAGCCTGGCCACTATCACTCGCAGGGGGAGTGGGATGCCCGCTACCTCATGGAGACCTCTTTGGCCATCAAGTGTCCCTCGATCCATTACCATTTGGCGGGCACCAAGAAGGTGCAGCAGGCCCTGGCCCAGCCGGCGGTGCTGGAGCGTTTCATCAACGATCCCGAGGAAATCAAGGCCGTGGGCAAGATCTTTACCGGACTGTATTCGTTGGATGACAACGAGGCGGGCAATGCCTCCTACGAGATGGCACTGAAGACGCCGGAGAAGTTCGTGCTGAAGCCGCAGCGAGAGGGTGGTGGAAACAATGTCTACGGCGTAGATATTCCGGATGCTCTGAAGGTAGGGACTTCTCGGTTGTTGTGGCTCATACTTTAAAAATGTTAATCCTTGTTGCTACCATAGCGCATGTCTCGTGTGGAACGCTCTGCTTGGATCCTGATGGATCTGATCCATCCGCCACTCACCAAGGGTTATATGGTGCGGCCTGGTGCCGAGATGCCGCCGCAGATCGTGGACATGGTCTCCGAGCTGGGCATCTTCGGGGTGGTGATTGGCGATGCGGATCACATTGTGCACAACTACCAGGCGGGCCACATGCTCAGGACCAAGCTCTCCACCGCCAACGAGGGCGGTGTGGCGGCCGGCTTAGGTGCTCTGGACAGTCCCTATCTGATCGATAGCGACGACGAGGAGGAGCAGTAGGACCAGAACTGGCGCGATGGGGATACAGACAGAGGTGATGATCCCAATCCGGCATTCCACCATGTGGCCTCAATTGTGTATAAAGATTTATTTTTTTGTAGAGTGTGTTGTACATTATTTTTTTTACTTAATCTCGATTGCAATAAACCAACTGTAAAGCTAGTCATCCTTGGAGCATTTCAACGGATTTTGGGATTAAAGCTTGGCTTGGAGAACACTTCCTATACAATAACTATCACCAGGGGGGTATATTACAAGTAACTGCTGTGTGGAGTCTTCACTACCGTATGTGCTGGCGGTATGTGGCGTCCATGATACGATCCACCAAGTGGTCGATGGGGTGCACGATCAGTGGTATGCTGGCCAGGCCCACCAGTGTGGGCACAGTCTTGAGGAAGACAACAGGAGCACGCCTCATCGCAAGGCGGGTAGCCCATGTTATCCTTCAGAAACAAATCAGAAAGGATAATTATCCAACTAACTTAAGAGGTGCTACTGAACACTTACCGATTAATAACTAAGCCGGGAATCGTTACCGAGGCCAGCATCTGCCAGGAGAACACATCGCCGCCCTTGACGAGCACCTCCCGGTTGGGGGCTCCGTTCATCCGGAGGCGCAGTGCCTTGTCGAACGTATCCGTGCACACATATCCGATGGCCATTCCGTAGGATGCGGCTACCAGGGACTTAGATACCAGGGGTCTAAACGCCTCACCAATTTCATTGCTGTAGCCTTTAATTGATCGTAATGACGTCAGCCGGTCAGAATCACAAGAATCTCAACTACTCACCCATGTAACGAATGAAAGTATCGCGAAATATGTCCATGTCTTTAGAATACTCTTTTTTAAAAGAAGCAACATCTTCTATGAAAGGTTCCTGCCTCCGATCAGTATCGTTTTGTTCCGGCATTTTATAATATTTTCCACACTCCAACTATTTTTAATTCAAATGACAGTTAAGTAATTCTTCACTTTGTTCTTTCCGAACAGCTGATTGTGGCAGTGTTGGCTATTTTTTGCAGCTTTTTAGCAACACTAAAAAGCTTATTTTATATTTAAGATTATAATTGTTTAATTTAAGATTATAAAAGCCTACAAAGCTAATCGTAAAGCTAAAAATAAAAGAGAAAATCATTGAACTTTTTTATTGTTTTTCATTCTTTACATGGTTTGTTTTTTAACTTTCTTGTAAGTAGAAATAATAAATTCAAATTCACGGTTCGTTAATAAAAGTATTTAATTTTGGGTTAGAGAAACTGTAAACTGTTATAATATAATCTAACAAATTCAAAAATCCCGCCACAACTCTTCAAGACTGCATATTTAGCCAAGTACTCTTTGCGGACCACGGTCACACTGGCAAATAACAAAAAAAAACACAAGACGTCGTCATTCGTGTTGGAATTCCACCAAAATAGTTAAGTTTTCGTTTTTGTTTCAACTTTTGTCGGAGCACCAGGAGCACTTGGGAACGATCGCCAGGATTTCGGATCACAACAGCCAGCCAAAAGGTGAGTAATCCCCCGGAACGCACCCTCATCGCCTCTTCACTCTCTGCTGTCGCAATTTGTTTTTGTCAATGCCGCCGCCGCCGCGAGCATTAGTCATGCTCAGAAATTCGATTTTGTTTGCCAGCACTGCGTCACCGAAGGACTGTGCCTGGATAGCTCAAGGATTGGGTAACCACTATCACAGTTATCAGAAAATGCGACGAGGGAGATGAGGCACGAAGAGCGGATGATTCGATTGGCCGACAGCTTGCTTGGGAGGGGCTAGTCCTCAGGGGAATACAGTGGATGGACTATGGCTAAGAAGGAAGCATCTGCGGGAGAACAAGGAGTGGGAGGATTACGGAACTCACAGCCATGCAGATCCATCTAGTTATTCCATCTTGATTCCATTCCCAAAACATTACTTAGTTAATGTTTACTGTAGCTACTAAGTTTGTTTTGTTTTTAAGATTCAAAAACATTAAACACGATACATGAATAGTCCGAATAGCTATCTACAAGCCATATCACACGATGACGTCATTTCCCTCGAAAAAGCAAGGCTTGGAATTATGGCATTAATTTATTTATTTAACTTGCATTCCAGCATCATGGCAGCCGGAACCACACTACAGAAGGCCATCGACTTGGTGACCAAGGCCACCGAGGAGGATCGCAACAAGAACTACGCGGAGGCACTGCGTCTCTACGAGCACGGCGTGGAGTACTTCCTGCACACCATCAAGTGTAAGGGAACCCTAGACCCACTTATCAGTTACCACTCAGATACTTATCCTTCCACCACCCACAGATGAGGCGCAGGGCGAGAAGGCCAAGGAGTCGATACGGGCCAAGTGCCTGCAGTATCTGGACAGGGCCGAGAAGCTAAAGGAGTACCTGAAGAAGGGCAAGAAGAAACCGATCAAGGAGGGCGGCGAGTCCAGCTCCAAGGAGGACAAGGACAAGAAGAGCGACAGCGACGACGAGGACGGCGATGATCCCGAGAAGAAGAAGCTGCAGAGCAAGCTGGAGGACGCCATTGTGATTGAGAAGCCAAAGGTGCAGTGGTCCGATGTCGCCGGCCTGGACGCCGCCAAAGAGGCACTCAAGGAGGCTGTCATCCTGCCCATCAAATTCCCTCAGCTCTTCACCGGCAAGCGTATACCGTGGAAGGGCATCCTGCTGTTCGGACCACCCGGTACCGGCAAGTCCTATCTGGCCAAGGCTGTCGCCACGGAAGCCAACCGGTCCACATTCTTCTCAGTCTCTAGCTCTGATTTGATGTCCAAGTGGCTGGGCGAGTCCGAGAAGCTGGTCAAGAATCTCTTCGAGCTGGCCCGTCAGCACAAGCCCTCGATCATCTTCATCGACGAGATCGATTCGATGTGCTCGGCCCGGTCGGACAACGAGAACGACAGTGTGCGTCGCATCAAGACCGAGTTTCTGGTGCAGATGCAGGGCGTGGGAAATGATACGGACGGGATCCTGGTACTGGGCGCCACCAATATACCCTGGGTCCTCGACTCGGCCATCAGACGTCGGTTCGAGAAACGTATCTACATTCCGCTACCGGAGGCGCATGCCCGCCTTGTCATGTTCAAGATACATTTGGGCAACACCACGCACGTTCTCACCGAGCAGGATCTCAAGGAGTTGGCCGGCAAGACCGAGGGGTAAGTGGAGGAGGCCTATCTCTTTTCCAAACTAAATGGTTCTCCTCTCTCAGGTACTCCGGCGCGGATATATCGATTGTGGTACGCGATGCCTTGATGGAACCAGTACGAAAAGTTCAAACGGCCACGCATTTCAAACGGGTCACAGGACCCAGTCCAACGAATAAGGAGGAGATTGTCAACGACCTGCTGGTGCCCTGCTCCCCAGGGGACGAGGGTGCCGTCGAGATGAACTGGATGGATGTGCCCAGCGACAAACTCTTCGAACCGCCTGTTACCATGGTGAGTAGCTTGGAGTTTCTTTTCCTAAAATAATAATCTTATATTTTATTTAAATTTGTCCTCAGCGCGACATGCTTAAGTCGTTGTCGCGTACGAAACCCACTGTGAACGAGGACGACCTCAAGAAGCTGCGCAAATTCACAGAGGACTTTGGGCAAGAGGGCTAGATGCCAGATCCCCGTCAGAAACCGCCCTTCAGCACCACCAGCTAATTCAAATTGTTGCCTATTACATAAAATTCAAACACGTTTTTACCTTCTGGCTCTCCTTAAACATTTTTTTTTATTTTACTTTATATATATATGTGTATACATGCAAAATATGTTAAAAAAAAAAAAACAACAAACAATGTAATTCTGATGGAGTGTTAGAGGAGGAGGATCAGGAGGAGGGATTGTTGTAACCACAAAGTCTATGTATTTTTGTACTCTAATTGTTAAGCTGTAGAACCCGAATCCGATATGCAATAGGTGTCTGCGCTTGCGCAATGTCTTGCCACAGAGATCCGATCAGGAGGCGGCCGGGTGGTGTGGCTGGAGCAGGCGGAGCACGAGGCGGGCTAGCTGAAGGAGCTAACCGAGTCGGGCCAACCGAAACCCATTTCAAAATTGTAACGTTCGAGTAATAAAATTCAGATTGTATTCACATAGAATGCCAATTGCGAGTGAATCGACTTGGGGAATACCCTCGCC
Organism: Drosophila monieri; assembly: GCA_035047585.1. Classification (NCBI taxonomy): domain Eukaryota; kingdom Metazoa; phylum Arthropoda; class Insecta; order Diptera; family Drosophilidae; genus Drosophila; species Drosophila monieri. The sequence goes on from JAWNPJ010000025.1 coordinate 174,201, forward strand.
ACCAAGTGACCCCATTCGATGGGTATCGCTTAGACAGAGAAGGACTACACAGACAGACAGAGAGGGAGCGAAAAGAATGTGCCACTTTTGCCAAATGCCCTACATGCTGGATATGTCTATGGCCGATAACATCTTTCCACCAACACACCAGCTCGTGGCTGGCCGGCCAGATCGGGCCCCAACTTAACGGACGTGCTGTGGGGGCGGAAATGTACAGTGGGCCCTGCGCGGAACTTACATTATTATTACCTACATTTTATGCTTCATTCAAAAAGAAATTAGTTTTAAATATTTTACATAGGATTGTCACAAAAAGTAAATAAATGCCTAATGTTTGCGTATTTGAAAAAAATATTAATTCAAAGTCCTTTTCATTGGAGACGCCGGGAATTGAACCCGGGACCTCTCACATGCGAAGCGAGCGCTCTACCCCTGAGCTACGTCCCCTTTGGAGGACTCCAAGTGTTTCTAAAATATGTGACAAAAAAAGTTAATTAATTAAACAGGTTATAGTCATTATAACTTGTAATTGCTTAATTTGTTATTTATTTTTAATTTGAATTTGTTCCATTTGGAAAAATATGTTACTTTGTTTTATTTTTAAAAAATTATTTCCATGTATTTAATAGTTTCAAAATTGTATATATTTTACAATATATTTTTTATGAATTCTTGTGAACATTAATTTGTTAATTTTTTAACCACTTCTTTATGAAAGCCCTCCACTGTGCGAGGCGAATTAAGATCGGCGATCGGTGGAGTCTTCGGCTTGGGGCTCGGCTCCCTTCGACTGCCCCGGCGAGTCGCTGGCTTGGAGCCCGGCTTGAAAGCATGCTTTATGCTTTTCAGTTGAGCTTCAGCCGCAACGGCCTCAGGTTCGAAATCCGGCCCATCGGTCCGCGCTGTTCTATTTCATTTTTGTTTGCCGCTCTTTTGGGGCCGAGCATTCGCAGTTCCGTTACGTGAGTGCAGCGTATCTGCCGTCTGCATTGCACAAAAAGTATCCAAAAGATACAAAGATACATTTCTCGGTTAGCTTTTGCCTTTGGCTTTGCGCAACCTTTCGCAGCGGCGAGCGTGAAAAGTGAGATACAAGATACAAATAAATATTTAAAAAAGTGCGTATTTGTTGTGATTTGTTTTTTTTGTTATTATTTTTTTCCAAGTGCATTTTTTGGGCCTGGCCCTTTTGTTAGCTTTTTGTGGGAGCGGTCTTAAGTTAAGGTTTTGTTAGGAAATTAAAACTTTAAATATTTACATTTTTGTTTAAGAATTTTGTGTTGGCCAAGACTGCAAAAAAAGTAATAGTTTTTCTATTTAAAAAAAAAAAGAGCTTTAGTTAGTAACAGATTTATAAACTTTTAAAAAAACTAAAAAATCATAAGATAAATATTAAAAATGTTAGTTAAAAATTTGTATTTGATTTTATATTTTTTGTTTTGATTTTTTTTTATTTTTCTCTTGAAGTTTCTATAGTTTTTCATGTTTTTTTTTTAAGGATAGCTTACATAAACATGTTTTATTTTTGTTTTTTAGTAAAAGATACATCATTGAACTGCCCATAAAAAATATATTTAAATTTTTTTCCTGTGAAGTTGTTGCTGTGTTTGTTTCTGTTGGTGGAGCTCTGGTGAAGCGCAACTTTCACGCGCTTCGAGTGAAACCGTGAGCCGGGTCCGAAATAAGCGAATTGAAGAAGAAGCAGCCGCACAGCAGCCACAAAAAATACATACATAAAAAATATATATTTTTTTATATATATATTTTTTTGTATTTTGTTTTGGCTACTGTTTTATGCTATTTTTTTTTATGTGTCAGTCGCGTAGTTTTGCGAAACTATTTCAAAAATGCATATTTCTTGCGGCTCAAATGTGTCCAAGTGACTTGAATTATGTGCATTAATTTATGTGCATTTCGCTGGCAATTACAGAAGCAGTTAATCATTACTTTTTGCTGCACTTCTTGCAACTTGAATCATGCATATATGCAGTATAGTATATAGTGTGTATTATGCACACCTTTCGATTAAACTTGTTCGCAGAGCCATCGACACCTGAAAAACTAAAAAATCATGCTGACATTGACACGAATTGTCGCCGCCAGCAACAGCAACAGCAACAGCAACAAGCAACTCAGCAACAAACAAAACAAAAAGTCAAATCATACAGTTTAAAGTTGAAGCCCAACCACACACTCCACAATTAAAGTGCATAAAATTCCAACCAATGTCAAAAAGACGCCAACACAATGAAATATTTTGAATTAGTAGCTCTTAAGTTGTTGGCTCTTTTCAAGTGCATAACATTTATTGATGTTATTTAAATTTTCAATTTAATAGTAAATAGATATCGGAGCGGAGGCTTGCATCTTGAAGGAAAACACAAACTACAAGTCATTGGATTGTTGCCTTGGCTGCTGCAGGCTTACCTGTCGGGGTAGGGGTCGGGGAACAAGGTCGCCTGCCACCGCGCCACGCCACATTATACCATATTATCAAATGCAAATGGGCATTATGTCTGCTAAACGCTGGAAAATTTTCTCGAATTATTTACCAGCAATTTGTTTGATCGCTCTTTGGCCATAATGGGAATTTCGAATTCGGTTACCCTTGTGTTGGCTCCATTTTTAAAACTACCAGCAACTATTTTTTATTTTAGTTTACATCACATTTAAGAAACATAATAATAGTACACGTAATTGCCAAGAAAAGAGTCCATAAAACGAGTCCAAGCTAATTAAGTTTCTTTTTGTTCTTGTGGCCTGTAATTAAAAGAGAGGAATTACTTTTAATCGGTTCCTTTAATAGCGGCCTCTGGATCATTATCATTGTCACTGCAATGGAAAGCTGGCAGAGTTCTAGAATCCACACTTCCGACACATAGTACCTATGACTATGAGTCAATACTTCCCATCCATTAGTTGTATAATTTCGGTTCAAGACACTGAGCTGTGTCAGCGTTTTGTTTATATTTTTTGTAAGAGACTATGTTTCTAAGAACTGTGTCTTTATTTTGTAAACATTTGCTGTTGTCATCTGGTTAGTGTCATTGGGTAACTGGGCCAGAAGGTTTCATAAGCCGAGAAATGATGGAGTAGCTGCTGATTAGGTCAGCCAGCCGGCTCCAGCCATGAGCTGTGAACCATAACTGGCAACTTGATGCTGTCAGAAAAGCTGGATCCATGGAGCTGTGGAGTAAATGACATTCCCCCCATTCTCCCGCTAACCCAAAACTCAAAAACTGTGCCAACTATCTATGTGAGGCCCAGCATTGCATGCGATTGCTGCCACACGGTTGCACCTTACCGTTTCCAAACTGATTCATGGCTTATTGTTTTCTGTGTGTGTTCTGCATTGGAAATGAGTTCTTTTTAGGTTGGATTTTTTTTTTGTTTCACTTGCCACTATATACTTGCCACTAATTGCCTGTTGCAAGTAAGAAACAAAAAATCGGATAGATAACACGGCACAACCGACGAGAGCGGAAATTTTATGCGCTGCTGGTTTCCATGATATTTCTTCGCCTCCAATTGGATCGGCTTCCTCCCTTTTTTTTTTTTTTGTTACTTTTAACTTTTTAGCGGAGTTGGTCGTAACAAACAGGAAACAACTACCAGCGATGCGAAAATTGGCCAAGGAAATTTTGTAAACATATTTTTTGGGGTTTTTTTTGCTCGTACTTGGAGAGACAGCGATTGGACATTTTGTGGCAAGTTCGTTGCCTAAGTCTTTCGTTTTGGCAAGTGACGTTGAGTCGAAAATCAAAAGGCAAGTCAGGCTTTGTGTCGTGAGCTGTGTTTTGGGGCTAAGAGAAAAGGTTTTTTGTTTTAAATATTACAAAATTTATTTATTTTTTTAATTTAGAAACTAGTTCTGAAGCAATTTTTAATCAAAAATCGACTTTAATCGGGTTGTAGATTGTTTAATGTTTTTATTACTCCCCAGCCATAAAATCCAGTATAGTTTTTTGTGAAATCAGTCTGGGGGAACCGATAAATCACCTGGGATTTCTTCATCACCTGTTTGATTTCTTGCCGGAATTCTCCATGCAGGTATGGGCTCTACCTGGTGGAGTGATTGGAGTAATAAAAAGTTCGTCTATTGCGATGGGCTTTGTTTTTATTTCTGCCATGTCTCTGGCTTGACAAATCAATCAAATCGCTTCATGCGAATTTCGATTGCACAAAAAACTAAAAAAAAAAAAAACAACAGCGCAGACAATGCATTGGTATTATACATAGTATTGTGTGGCTTGGGGTCTAAGGGGGATTTGGCAATGTTGAGTGGCCATTTCCATTCCCATTGTCCGCCATTCGCTTGGCTCACGTCCAGAGCTTAATGAGACGACTGAATGGGACAGTTGGACTGACAGACTGGCGGACAGACGAGCGGACAGTTCGGGCAGAAGGTAGAAAATACCTGAGACTTTTGCTGCCATTTTCTTTGGCATGGTTCGGTTTTCCCAATCGATTTGCAGACTTTCCCGGCCAGTTCTCAGATCTTCTCACTTTTATACACTGTTATTTAAACGTAGTACTTGTAGACACTAAGAAAAATAATAAATAGAGGGGTTTCCCAAGTCAAATGGTTGAAAATTAAAGGAATAGCTTTCCAAGAACCATTATAGCTGTATCTGCCCTTCTTTTATGGTTTTTGATGTCAATTAAAAGTAGTTTGTAGAGTTTTTCTCACAGTGCACTGATCACTGCCACTCGTTCTGTGTAATGAGCTGAATTAGCCGCCAAACGCGAAAATGAGCAGCGAAAAGCGTCAGAGCCGCCAAATTGGGTTAATCTATTTGAAAGTGGAAGCACTGGCCGGCAGTGGCAGTGGCAGCACCACCGACTGAACCACTGACTGAACCACCAAAGCCACCAACCACTTTTAACTTCACCTTCATCTTTGGCTTCAGAAAGTCTCCCCCAGAAGCATTACCGATTGCGTTACTTTCCATTTTGATGCTGACGTCTGTGATGTTTGTCGCTGCTTTCTCAGATTTTTAGCTTTGTTTTTCTTCATTTCTTTTTCTCCGTTTCGTTTCTTTGCCTCACTCACCTGTCAAGCTGCTTCTTCGTTTCTATTCTTTAACGGTACTCGCATTTTAATTTTACTTTTCATCGGATCTTCACACGAAGTGGCGTGAACAAAGGGTCTCGGATCTCCGGATAATGGCCGCGGAATTGGATCGGACTTAATGAAGATGATTAGTGTCGACGGAGCAGGGGGTAAGAAATCAGACAGATGAGGCTCTTCATTAATTAATTATCAACGGGTATTTTCGCAGAAAAATTAAATGATTTATGATGAGCTTGTTATGTATTTTGTTTCTCTAAAATATAAGTTTTCTTGTACTTTTTACAATCAAATACTAAATATGGCTTATAGCTCTTAAAACATTAAGCTTTTAACAAATATATGATATAGTCCAGCAATCTATTTATTTCTTTTATCTATTTATCAACTATTTATTTTCCAGATTAAAATATAAATAAAAGAAAATAAATTTAAATAAGAGACGACAGGCATTTAAAGACTTAAAAGAAATTAATATGTATATCATTTTTTAAAACTAATTAAAAACATTTCCATTCATAGAGGGCTTATAAGAAGGAAAACTTAAATAATTTAAGCTAAAAATAGTATCAGAAGCCTCTGTAGTATCTATAGATCTATCAGAGTATTAGATTTCCTGAAATTCTTGTTTTTCCCTCCATAATTATATTAAAGCTCCTTTAATTATTTTATCTTTTATAAGACTTTTAAATACAAACCACAAAATATATTTGTAAAAAACCAAAATATGTAAATTTTGCGTAAATAAAAAAAGGTTTTTAAAAGTCTGTTAGTCACAATAGTTTCCAGAAAGGCTTCAATAAAAAACTAAAACTTATGAAAGCCAGCCAAGTTTGTGTTTTAAATAAAATTCACAAGTTTCTTAGAAGTCTGTTGATAAGATCCAAAGTATCGTTGTATTTAAATTAATGACTCCAGTCTCAAAAGATTTAAAATGAAAGGCGCTTCCATGAAAACCAGGCAAGAACCTCCAAAGACTAATTGGCTGCAAGTTATTGGCCAACTCGTTTGCTAACACAGTACAGTGCAACTGCAGTGTGTTAATTATGATTACCAAAAAGATGACAAAACACTTTCGTGGACAAATAGATACAAATGTATCTTGGCGTCTCTTGCACAATCGGATGCTAATTGACGGATCACGAAAACTGAAAACCAACGAAAGTGAAATGATGTTACCCGTGGTAGTAGTTTTTTGTTATGATCTTATGGTCTGACTTTGTGAATCGATAGGGAAACAGTTTAGGGTTTCGGTGTCAGTATCTTGTGGTTTCTTCGCTAAAGGTTTTCACTTTCGTTTGTCACATCGCCTCCACTGAGTCACGCCCCTCTCACACTATATTGGCCTTTTGTTCGCGGATCTCTGTTGGCTGGCTGTTTAGCTGCTGATTTTGAGTAAATTAGCCAAAAGTCAACAAACGGCAATTTGTTTGTTTATTCGGCTATTGTGTGCTTTGGTTTTTTTCTGTCCGCCTATTGACCCAAATGTGCGGCGGCCAAAAGTGGTCGAGCTGGATTCGGTTTGTTTTTTTTTTTATATTTTTTTGCCGCCAGAATGCCTCAAGTCCGAGTCAAGTGTAAGGTCAATGGCCAGAAACAAACAGACCAAGCGGCAATGCTCAAGATGGGAGGCGTCAGGCTGCAAGAGACAAGGCACACAGAGACACCAGAGAGACTCGGACAGAGACAACGGCCAGACGCACATGCGCAACATCCTGTTCGGGCGGCACTGCAACCGGCCTATTATACAACGGCACTAGCAGCAGCACTGAAAGAAAAATATTAGGGGAAAAGAGGGGCTTGATAAATAAATATATAAAATAAAATATTTATTTAAAATATTGCTTCTTAAAAACTTAACACATAATTCTCCATAATAACTATTTCTGGAAAAAACTAAAATAAATTGTCAATACTTTTTTGATTAAACTTTAAAGTCCCAGGTTCGATCCCTCTTGAGGGCAACCATTCTTTTTAAATTTATTTTTTAAGCACTTTCCCAACTAAATGTTATTATTTACTTTATTAACCACCTTTTGTTCGCTCAGTGCCTTCTGTTTAAGCCGCTTAAACTCACCAGAGTGTTTTGATTTTTTTGTTATTGCAGACGACTGATCGCCAGCCATCAATCAGGCCATCAATCAGTCAATGCCGCTTGTCGCAAATTGGAGCTGAAGTCGCACTCGCACTCGCACTCGGAGTCGGAGTCTGGGCGTCTGAGCTGGAGCTGGGGCTGGAGCTGGAGGTTGAGTTTCACCCTTCTCGGAGAAAGCCAAATGTATATAAATGCCTTAACCGATGCTTCGCCTTGCACATAATTCAATCAAGTAATCAGCAATCGAGGATCGAAGCTTTGGAGATCCCACTGCTTATTTTTTTTTTTTTGGAGACAGTTTTGGAGTGTCTGCCTCTATTTTTTGTTTGGCTTTGTACGTTAAAAGTCAGTCAGTGAGTCAGTCATAGTTATAGTCACGATTCCGTAGCCAAAGCCACCACCTCGTCTTGGTCTTGGTTTTGGTTTTGGTTTTGGTTTTGGCTCTGCTGGCTTTTGGCTTTAACTTTGCTGGAGTTTTGTCGCCCGGCAGGTTCACAAATAAGTGAAAGTGAATTTGTTTATTGTGTATATTTTGCTATTACCAAAGCAAAAAAAATAAAAAAAAAAAACAATAATAAAAGAGACGCATAACACCGGCTGACTGCCATCGAGCAATGCTCACTGGATCAGCAACAAAAACAGCACCAGCAGCGACAAAAATTCATTGAGAGGAAAAATAGCCAACCGAGAGGAAAATAATATACAGATCTGGGTAATTTGATCAATGAAGAGCGTTGTAGAACAGCGGAAACATGTCGAGTGCCAGCCAAGTGATTTATCTTGTGTTTCTGCTGATATTCCACCCGGCCCCTGGCAACGGAAATGAGAAAAGTGAGTATACGCCCCGTGGGCTCCATTAACTAATTGCCAGACATTAACTAATTTACTCAGTGCTCATAGGGGGGCACTGCATTCAAACAATACGTAAAGAGCACTTTCATGTGGGTGGTTATTAGAGGGGGAGGGAGGGGGCTGCAGGGGGTGGTGTCTGGCGATCAGCGAGCCACTTCACGGCACAGATTGCACAATGGCCCAGCCACTCCACGGCTTTCATGTGTTGTGTGTGATATTTACACAGAGAAAAAGAATGGGTAATATGGGTCATTAAATGGGATTTAGTAGTCTGAAATATAAATTATATTTTACAATTTTTTTATAATTTTTTTATTACATTTATCATAATTTAGGGAGGAAAGACTATAAAGAGCTATCTAGCTTGAAGGTCTAGGGAAAGGGACTATGTGAGTTCTTGAAATTCTTTTTAATATTTAATATTATTTTTAGAGTTTTAAAGTACGTTTTTTTTAAAGATAGTCCTTTTTTTTATTACTTATATACATAAAGTACTGTTTTAAGGAAACTTAAACCATTTCATTCCATTACTCACTATTCCATTCAAGTTCCTTTTCCCTTTAAGACTTTTGAATCTCAAACTTTGGCTGATTAAGAAAAGTAAAGTAGTTGGATTTCATTTACTTTTTATAACTATAGTTTGAAATATATATTTTTTAAATATATTATTGGTAAATCTTTTCAATTTATTTATTTCTTCAAGTGCCTTTTTCCCTCTCCCACGAAGGTGAAACCCACAAAGCTCCCACTACACTTGCCACTGAGATTAATTCACCCTTGGGCTGAGTGGAGGAATCCAAGATATATATGTATATATAGCCTTTGATTTAATTTATTTTAAACCACTGTTTCCTTGACAACCTTCAGACTTCATAGACTCAACCCAGTAGGCCCTGGTCGAACAGTTTTGGGAGCACTGGGGCTTATGTTTCGGAGCTCGGACACTCCGTTCGGTGTAGCCGGAATGGCCTTAGGTGTTTGAGTCCTAGGCCCCGGACCCGGATACGTGCCTCCCGTCGGGGGATCGAATCCGGGTCCGAGTGTGAATTGTGACGTGATGTCCCTAATTGTTGTGGACTAAAGCGAGTGTGTGTTTGTGTTGTGGTGTGTACTCTTGCCTGTGTGTTCCTCTGTCTCCATGTGTTTCCAGCCAGTGGCCTCTCCTTTCAGACGGCCCTGACCGGATCCGTGATTCCTTGGTTCGGGGGTGTGGAGGCCGGGTTTCGGGGTCTTGGGGGTTCAAGGCGCATTTCGGTATTTTGAATCATCTAACCATTTTTTCCTCCTCATCTTTTCCCCATTTTTTCTCTAATTTCTATCTATAAATATTCAAATTCTATGGCTAACTATTTCCCCATCGCCAAACTGGGCGGCGTGTGCGTAAAGATATTTTAGTTATTTTAAAAACGCAATCACGCTCCAGCGATTTATTATAAAAAAACTGAAAAAAACACTCCTATGTGTTATGTCATCCGCATGGCGTGCATTTCGAATGGTTTGAGGAAAACGTAAGACGGAAAATTAAAATTAAAATAATTCACGCGTTGTCATTAAAGAAATTACAAACAGTTGACGATTTGTCACTAAATGAGTAGAGGTTTTTTTTTTAATATTTTTTTATTGGGCATAAGAAAGGCTTTACAAGTGAAATGATGTAAGGGATGTTGTGGCTTAATATTTATGTTTTTTTTGGGCCTAAGGTATATAGATATATTCATCCCATTACCTGACTATTCTATAGATTCTACAGAACTTATATATCCAATAATTATGGAAGCACAGATCCCGCCGAATACCATATCAGGGAACCCTAATAAGAAACGAAATCTAATAAGAACGTGATCTTCATTTAAATTATCCAATTTCTTTCTTAATTTCATTTTTAATGCGTCGCTAACGCATTTTTATGATTTTTATTTACAGCCAATGCCCCCCAGGAAGTCTCTGGTGTGACCTCATCTCCGCCTTCCTATGCCAATTTCACGGAACTATCGCGGGCGGTCGAGGACTCCATCAAGCAGTTCGAGGAGCGGCAGAAGGAACGCCAGCGCCAAGGACACACGAGAACGCGCAGGGCTGTGAAGAGGGTGTGCTATGGCGAACTTGGCTGCTTCGAGGACTCGGGCCCCTTCGCCTACCTGGAGATGCTGCCATCCGCCCCCGAGGAGATCAACACAAAGTTCTACTTCTACTCCACCCGCCAACGCTCAGATCGTCCTCTGATGGAGCTATCCTTTCTCAACATGACGAGTGCTTTTCGCGGGAAACGGGATGCGGAAGTCAGCACCAGTTCGCCCGAAGGCAGTGGGCGTTCCTCGGGATCTGGCTCGGCTCCCAGCTCTCCTGGAAACCAGACCTTCACCACAGAACGACCCTCCAGCCAAAAGAAACCGGCAACTCCTTCGATTGATGATCTGGAGGGCTTCGACGAGCTCTCTGTGAGGGTCATAGTCCATGGCTTCGGCTCAGCCTGTCCGCACGTTTGGATTTATGAAATGAAAACGGCTCTAATGGCGGTGGTGAGTATTATTATTATTAAAAGTATATATTATTTTTTAGACAAACTCAAGACAAGTTTATATTATTTATATTTTAAACAGAGTCTTCACAGCAGAGTAGTTGGCGCAGAGGTTAAGGTCTTAGGCCTGAAACCCTGTGGGTAGAGGGTTCTAAACTGCCTGGAGGCTAAGACAATCTTTTATTATATTTTATATATTTTTTAAGTATTATAGTTCTTAGTTTTACACTTCACCTTTTACAACATTTTCTATAAAGAAAACACTGGTTTTTTTTCCCAAATTCCAGGAGGACTGCATCGTGATCTGTGTGGACTGGGAGAACGGAGCCACTTTTCCCAACTATGTGAGGGCGGCGGCCAACACGCGTCTGGTGGGAAAGCAGCTGGCCATGCTCCTCCGGAATCTGCAGCAGCACAAGGGTCTGGATCTGATGAGGACCCACATCATTGGCTTCAGCTTGGGTGCTCATGTGTCGGGATTCGCGGGCGCCGAGCTGCCCGGGCTCTCCAGGATCACGGGCCTGGATCCGGCAGGACCCCTCTTCGAGGCGCAACATCCTAAGGTGCGGCTGGACAGCAGCGATGCGGAATTTGTGGATGTCATCCATTCGAATGGCGAGAATCTGATCCTGGGAGGACTCGGTTCCTGGCAGCCCATGGGCCATGTGGACTACTATCCGAATGGAGGACGTGTCCAGACGGGATGCTCCAATCTCTTCGTGGGAGCTGTCACAGATTTTATTTGGTGTAAGTTGTCTTTAATTGTCTCAAACTTATTTTTTTAATTAAAAAAATAAACTGTTTCCCCCACAGCTGCCCAGGCGGCGGAGGACGAGGAAGGACGATCCTTGTGCAATCATCGACGTGCCTACAAATTCTTCATCGACTCGGTGGCGCCACGGTGTCTGTTTCCGGCCTTTCCCTGCGCCAGCTACGATGACTTCCTCAAAGGACGCTGCTTCCCCTGCGCCCAGGACGACGAGGATCTGGCCGAGGGAGTGCCGCGTTGCGGCAACATGGGCTACTACGCGGATCGCTCCACCGGCCGGGGCCAGCTGTACCTGCTGACCCGCGAGGAGGAGCCCTTCTGCGCCCACCAGTTCCAGCTGCAGATCTTCAATTCCTTCAACGACCTGCCGCTCCGCACCATCGGCCGCTTGGAGGCCATTCTCGAGGGCGATGGTGGTCTCAACGAGACCTTCGAGATATCCGAGTAAGTGTTCCTTCTTGGGCATTATCTTTCGATTTAATGGCATTCTTTTTGAATATTGATTTTTGCAGAAAGGACGACGCAGAGTTCTTTGCCGGCGATATCGTCTCCAAGATCATCGTGCCCCACCCAGCCCTGGGCTTCCCCACCACCCTCAGCCTGCACTACAAGTCGTACAGCGGGTGGCTGAGCAAGGGCCTGCCCCACTGGGACATCGACAAGGTGGTGCTCACGGACAGCTTCGGCCGGAGCCACTCGCTCTGTCGTCCTTCCACCAAACTGAGCAGCGGCAGTCCTGTGCGCTTGCGCCTCCAGGCCGGCAACTGTGAGCTGGACAACCAGGAGGATTACGGGGCCTACACGACACAGCCTCCGGGACAGAATGGAGGGGGGGCGGCAGGAGGAGGATCGGGAGGAGCTGGAGGAGGAGGTCCTACCATATCGCCCACGGATGTCCCCGATTCCAGTGTCCAGGAATCGGCGGTGGATGGCGTGGAGACGGTGAAGCAGCGCAAGGACATCTTCAATTTGGGCACCAGCTTCAAGTTGGCCCAGAACCAAACCTATCCCCTGGGCCAGGACGATGAGCTGCCATGGCAGCCGATCCTCGTCGGCAATTCCCTGGACAATGAAACCGCCGAGGCAGCCGAATCCAGTCGCAGCTTGTCCGATTCCCCGGGAGAGATCTTCGAGCCCGTCCTCAAGGATCGCCGCTTGGCGGTGAACAAGGGACGGAATCTGCAGGACTACTCGGGAGATGCCAGAGGCAGTTCCGGTTCCGCTTCCATAGCCACTCAACCGGAAATCGTGGAACCCGTTCTGAAGGCCACTACGCCGCGCGTCAAACAAGGCAAGGACTTGGACCTGGGACAGGATCAGCCAACGCTGGTGACTGCTTCGCCGCCCAAATTAATGGCCCAAATGGGCACGGGCCGTTCCCCGGATCCGGATGAGCCGCAGACCGTACAGCTGCTGCCCTTCCGCTTGGGGGAGTTACTTCAAAAAGCCGAGCGCTACGCCCGGGAAACCCTATTGCCCTTGATTTCCGTCCAGGCACCGAGATTTTTTGGCTTCAATGTGACACCCCACGACCGGGAGGTAGTGCGTCCGGGCGAGTCCCGCAAGCCGCGCTACATTCCACGTTACGAGGAGTCTGCGTTCCTGAATGCCAGCAGCTCCTCAAGGAGGCGGTCGAAGCCAAAGGCCTCCCGGAGGTCATCGGTCGTCCAGCAGCAAAGGAATCTCTTCCGCTTGATGAGGGCCAGGTCCCAGAAACAGGACGCGGAAGCTCCGATCCCTGACAGTGGCAGTGAGGAGAAGAGTAAGGAACAGGAGAGGCTGCAAAATGATTTCAATTATTATACAAATGTCCTGCAAACGGAGTCGAGATCGATGCGGCCAGAGAATCCGGAGTACAGGCCTGTCTTCATAGATCTTCCCACCTACAGGCCACCAACTTCCGCTTCCGCTTCCGCTGCCTCCGCGGCTGTTGGCACTTCCGTTTCCACACCCTTGGCAGCAGCTTCCGTTTCCGCTTCCGCTTCTGCTTCTGTTTCGAAAGCACGAAGACGCGGCAGATCCTCACAACTAATTCCCTGATATCCAAACTCCACAATTCATAGCTCTCCCGCCAAAGGGGATGAACACTTTGTGATATGCACACCAGATCGCGGCTATGGCCCCAAAAAAAAAATGAGCAATCCAATCCAAAAACCAAGAAATCATCCCATTAATCAAAACACTAAACAAATCAAACCTTCACCTCCTTCGAAGAACTCTGTAAATATCCGAAACGAAAACAAAGACATAGAAATGGAATTTCGAAATGCTGACAACACGCATAGATTATAGTTTTAAGATTAAGCTTATAATGTGAGACAAAATAATAAATAATTAGGCTTAAAATAGTCGAGGGTCTCGACTTAAAAATACTACAATCAGAGGACTTTTTGTTGCTAATTGGGGAAGAATGTGAACTGAAATCAAAATATTCAACCTTTCCCACAAAAATCGCCATTTTGCGAACTAAGGACATTTGGCTCCTTCCCGATAGGCATAGCCATAGCATAGGGAATTAATCCCCTATGAACCCCTTGGTCCCGTCAATCAGCATCAAAGGATCCTCAATTTTCCGAAAATTAAATTTTGGCCCCATTTTTGGCCAAAATCATGATGGTACCCCTTGGAAAAGTGGCAGCTTCCGCAGTCGTCGCTTTTCTGCCACTTTTTGGTGCATATCTTACCTATTTCCCAACGGATCCAAAAAAGGAGTTCCATTTGTGATTCAGGGAACTAATCCCCGTCGATCCTCATCAAAGGATCCTAAATATTCTTCAAATTTAATTTTGGCCCTTTTTTCGGCCAAAATCATGATGGTACCCCTTGGAAAAGTGCGGAATCCCGCAACCTACGCTTTTCTTCCAGTTTTTGGCGAATATCTCGGCTATTTCGCATCCAATCCAAAAAAGGTGTTTGATTTGTGATTCAGGGAACTAATCCCCGTCAATCCTCATCAAAGGATCCTAAATATTCTTCAAATTTAATTTTGGCCCTTTTTTCGGCCAAAATCATGATGGTACCCCTTGGAAAAGTGCGGAATCCCGCAACCTACGCTTTTCTTCCAGTTTTTGGCGAATATCTCGGCTATTTCGCGTCCAATCCAAAAAAGGAGTTCCATTTGTGATTCAGGGAACTAATCCCCGTCGATCCTCATCAAAGGATCCTAAATATTCTTCAAATTTAATTTTGGCCCTTTTTTCGGCCAAAATCATGATGGTACCCCTTGGAAAAGTGCGGAATCCCGCAACCTACGCTTTTCTTCCAGTTTTTGGCGAATATCTCGGCTATTTCGCATCCAATCCAAAAAAGGAGTTCCATTTGTGATTCAGGGAACTAATCCCCGTCAATCCTCATCAAAGGATCCTAAATATTCTTCAAATTTAATTTTGGCCCTTTTTTCGGCCAAAATCATGATGGTACCCCTTGGAAAAGTGCGGAATCCCGCAACCTAAGCTTTTCTTCCAGTTTTTGGCGAATATCTCGGCTATTTCGCGTCCAATCCAAAAAAGGAGTTCCATTTGTGATTCAGGGAACTAATCCCCGTCGATCCTCATCAAAGGATCCTAAATATTCTTCAAATTTAATTTTGGCCCTTTTTTCGGCCAAACTCATGATGGTACCCCTTGGAAAAGTGCGGAATCCCGCAACCTACGCTTTTCTTCCAGTTTTTGGCGAATATCTCGGCTATTTCGCGTCCAATCCAAAAAAGGAGTTCCATTTGTGATTCAGGGAACTAATCCCCGTCGATCCTCATCAAAGGATCCTAAATATTCTTCAAATTTAATTTTGGCCCTTTTTTCGGCCAAAATCATGATGGTACCCCTTGGAAAAGTGCGGAATCCCGCAACCTAAGCTTTTCTTCCAGTTTTTGGCGAATATCTCGGCTATTTCGCGTCCAATCCAAAAAAGGAGTTCCATTTGTGATTCAGGGAACTAATCCCCGTCGATCCTCATCAAAGGATCCTAAATATTCTTCAAATTTAATTTTGGCCCTTTTTTCGGCCAAAATCATGATGGTACCCCTTGGAAAAGTGCGGAATCCCGCAACCTACGCTTTTCTTCCAGTTTTTGGCGAATATCTCGGCTATTTCGCATCCAATCCAAAAAAGGAGTTCCATTTGTGATTCAGGGAACTAATCCCCGTCAATCCTCATCAAAGGATCCTAAATATTCTTCAAATTTAATTTTGGCCCTTTTTTCGGCCAAAATCATGATGGTACCCCTTGGAAAAGTGCGGAATCCCGCAACCTACGCTTTTCTTCCAGTTTTTGGCGAATATCTCGGCTATTTCGCATCCAATCCAAAAAAGGAGTTCCATTTGTGATTCAGGGAACTAATCCCCGTCAATCCTCATCAAAGGATCCTAAATATTCTTCAAATTTAATTTTGGCCCTTTTTTCGGCCAAAATCATGATGGTACCCCTTGGAAAAGTGCGGAATCCCGCAACCTAAGCTTTTCTTCCAGTTTTTGGCGAACATCTCGGCTATTTCGCGTCCAATCCAAAAAAGGAGTTCCATTTGTGATTCAGGGAACTAATCCCCGTCGATCCTCATCAAAGGATCCTAAATATTCTTCAAATTTAATTTTGGCCCTTTTTTCGGCCAAAATCATGATGGTACCCCTTGGAAAAGTGCGGAATCCCGCAACCTACGCTTTTCTTCCAGTTTTTGGCGAATATCTCGGCTATTTCGCATCCAATCCAAAAAAGGAGTTCCATTTGTGATTCAGGGAACTAATCCCCGTCGATCCTCATCAAAGGATCCTAAATATTCTTCAAATTTAATTTTGGCCCTTTTTTCGGCCAAAATCATGATGGTACCCCTTGGAAAAGTGCGGAATCCCGCAACCTACGCTTTTCTTCCAGTTTTTGGCGAATATCTCGGCTCATCAAAGGATCATTAATATTCTTCAAATTTAATTTTGGCCTTTTTTCGGCCAAAATCATGATGGTACCCCTTGGAAAAGTGCGGAATCCCGCAACCTACGCTTTTCTTCCAGTTTTTGGCGAATATCTCGGCTATTTCGCATCCAATCCAAAAAAAGGAGTTCCATTTGTGATTCAGGGAACCAATCCCCGTCGATCCTCATCAAAGGATCCTAAATATTCTTCAAATTTAATTTTGGCCCTTTTTTCGGCCAAAATTATGATGGTACCCCTTGGAAAAGTGCGGAATCCCGCAACCTACGCTTTTCTTCCAGTTTTTGGCGAATATCTCGGCTATTTCGCATCAATCCAAAAAAGGAGTTCCATTTGTGATTCAGGGAACCAATCCCCGTCGATCCTCATCAAAGGATCCTAAATATTCTTCAAATTTAATTTTGGCCCTTTTTTCGGCCAAAATTATGATGGTACCCCTTGGAAAAGTGCGGAATCCCGCAACCTACGCTTTTCTTCCAGTTTTTGGAGAATATCTCGGCTATTTCGCATCCAATCCAAAAAAGGAGTTCCATTTGTGATTCAGGGAACTAATCCCCGTCGATCCTCATCAAAGGATCCTAAATATTCTTCAAATTTAATGTTGGCCCTTTTTTCGGCCAAAATCATGATGGTACCCCTTGGAAAAGTGCGGAATCCCGCAACCTACGCTTTTCTTCCAGTTTTTGGCGAATATCTCGGCTATTTCGCATCCAATCCAAAAAAGGATTTAAATCCTTCAAATTTAATTTTGGCCCTTTTTTCGGCCAAAATCATGATGGTACCCCTTGGAAAAGTGCGGAATCCCGCAACCTACGCTTTTCTTCCAGTTTTTGGCGAATATCTCGGCTATTTCGCATCCAATCCAAAAAAGGATTTAAATCCTTCAAATTTAATTTTGGCCCTTTTTTCGGCCAAAATCATGATGGTACCCCTTGGAAAAGTGCGGAATCCCGCAACCTACGCTTTTCTTCCAGTTTTTGGCGAATATCTCGGCTATTTCGCGTCCAATCCAAAAAAGGAGTTCCATTTGTGATTCAGGGAACTAATCCCCGTCGATCCTCATCAAAGGATCCTAAATATTCTTCAAATTTAATTTTGGCCCTTTTTTCGGCCAAAATCATGATGGTACCCCTTGGAAAAGTGCGGAATCCCGCAACCTACGCTTTTCTTCCAGTTTTTGGCGAATATCTCGGCTATTTCGCATCCAATCCAAAAAAGGAGTTCCATTTGTGATTCAGGGAACTAATCCCCGTCAATCCTCATCAAAGGATCCTAAATATTCTTCAAATTTAATTTTGGCCCTTTTTTCGGCCAAAATCATGATGGTACCCCTTGGAAAAGTGCGGAATCCCGCAACCTACGCTTTTCTTCCAGTTTTTGGCGAATATCTCGGCTATTTCGCATCCAATCCAAAAAAGGAGTTCCATTTGTGATTCAGGGAACCAATCCCCGTCGATCCTCATCAAAGGATCCTAAATATTCTTCAAATTTAATTTTGGCCCTTTTTTCGGCCAAAATTATGATGGTACCCCTTGGAAAAGTGCGGAATCCCGCAACCTACGCTTTTCTTCCAGTTTTTGGAGAATATCTCGGCTATTTCGCATCCAATCCAAAAAAGGAGTTCCATTTGTGATTCAGGGAACTAATCCCCGTCGATCCTCATCAAAGGATCCTAAATATTCTTCAAATTTAATGTTGGCCCTTTTTTCGGCCAAAATCATGATGGTACCCCTTGGAAAAGTGCGGAATCCCGCAACCTACGCTTTTCTTCCAGTTTTTGGCGAATATCTCGGCTATTTCGCATCCAATCCAAAAAAAGGATTTAAATCCTTCAAATTTAATTTTGGCCCTTTTTTCGGCCAAAATCATGATGGTACCCCTTGGAAAAGTGCGGAATCCCGCAACCTACGCTTTTCTTCCAGTTTTTGGCGAATATCTCGGCTATTTCGCATCCAATCCAAAAAAGGATTTAAATCCTTCAAATTTAATTTTGGCCCTTTTTTCGGCCAAAATCATGATGGTACCCCTTGGAAAAGTGCGGAATCCCGCAACCTACGCTTTTCTTCCAGTTTTTGGCGAATATCTCGGCTATTTCGCGTCCAATCCAAAAAAGGAGTTCCATTTGTGATTCAGGGAACTAATCCCCGTCGATCCTCATCAAAGGATCCTAAATATTCTTCAAATTTAATTTTGGCCCTTTTTTCGGCCAAAATCATGATGGTACCCCTTGGAAAAGTGCGGAATCCCGCAACCTACGCTTTTCTTCCAGTTTTTGGCAAATATCTCGGCTATTTCGCATCCAATCCAAAAAAGGAGTTCCATTTGTGATTCAGGGAACTAATCCCCGTCAATCCTCATCAAAGGATCCTAAATATTCTTCAAATTTAATTTTGGCCCTTTTTTCGGCCAAAATCATGATGGTAC